>JWHW01057624.1:75000-91675 GCA_000931545.1 Papilio glaucus
AATAATTAATGCAAACATGTTCTGATATCAGCAAGAATCCAATTATACACTCGTGAATTAATTTAAATGCCTAGATAAGAAAACAGATTTTTAAATTTACGAAGACCGCACTTGTTATACTAGAGAGACCATATGAAATATATAAATACTTATTACTTGGTATCAAAAGAGCATGTTTCAGTTAGTTTTATGAATACGTCGAGACATGCACCACTTGCACATAATATAATACAATTAACATGCTATTATTTTAGTAGCATTTTTATTGTAGTTTTATTTGTAAACCCTTTCAGATTCTTCCTGATTTGAGATTGTTGTAATGATAGAAAATTTAAAAACATATTAAAAAGATATTTAAAACAGTTGTCAGGATGTGCTGAAATTTAAGTTCATAATCCCAAAAATGATTTTTTTTAAAATATGAACAAAGACCAGCAGTTTAAAAAGATATATAAAAATAAAAAACATAGTAGATTTCCAATGGTACAGTATATTTAGGGAGTGTAAGCATTCCATCCATACTGATTGGCGATAGTCAACAGGGCAGTAAACACGGCGCGCCGACTACAAACGAGCGGCGGCCGCATTCTGATGCAAGGCACGCCGTGAAGATGATACGTGATAACACGAAAATCTCCCAATTGCTTACGTGCGCGATGCCGGCTCGGCGTCCCGGCTAACCGAGCATTGAATAACTCCCGGTTATAAATTAGACTCGAAGATCGTCTGATAAGTGAGTTCGCTACGTGGCTTTTTTGCCTTACGCAGGTGAGTAGACTTTATCGATGGGTAAATTGATTCATGCCCCGAATTTGTAATCGCGGTGTTCATCTCGGAGCGTGTTTGCTTAAACTGTTAGAACGCACATTTTGTTAGATATTGAAATGCGGAAAAACCCGTGTGTACAATAACTGTAGGGAGAAGCCAGCAAATTTTTTGTTGTGTTACTTGGCTTATAAGTTGCATGACATAGGGCTCAACTCGGTTAGTATACGTTTTAATTTATTTGAAATCTTATTTACGGCATTGTGCAAGGAATTAATGTAGACGATGTTGTGAGTTAATTAAATCGATTTTTAAACTTTTTCTTCTTTTATGTGTTGATAAAGTACATGACATAATTTGACAAGAATTTTTTTTTTCGTGTACAGATTTTTCTTTCGATTCCGAGCGGGGGCAAAACGTTTGTTTTGTTTGCTTGTATCATGTTACTTAGAACTGCATATTTTTCACAAAAACAATTCTTCTGGCATATCACGGCAGGCGAGAGCTGGCACGCTACAAATATCAAAAGTACTTTTAGTGTCTATCGACATTTGGTACTAGAGCAAGGAGGTGTCTAGGAGGATATTGTTTTAAAAAAATTCACGTGAATGTTTCGTTATACATACGTATATAAGAGTTCATTTTAAGTAGGTAAGTAATAATTAATAGAGTAATTAAATAAAATGATAATTGTTATGGTTGAAAATGTTGATCATCAAGTGTACTTACAGTGTACGTGCAGCATGATCCGTTTGCTGACGGAGGGCGGCACGCCGTTTGCTGCTATACACAGGTACGCGCCCATCTCCGAACGTGTCACTTTTGTCAGGTTAACCACGTCCCCCTCCAGTGACGTCACTAAACATTAAAAAAAATTGGAGCACAGAGTAATCATACAATTAAAGACAGTAACCCAAGAAGCGTCAATATCAATATAAGATTATTTTAGAGTACAACCAGTGTATCTATATACATAAAACAAGTTAGTTACACTTTCATAACTCATGAACATCTGGACAGATTGTTTTATTTTTTATTTGATAAATTTGGTTCCGCCCCGAATAGCAAATTAAACTAATAAAAAAGATGAAAAAAAATATCAAGAAATGCTTTTTCTAATCCATTTTTCGTAAGCGATGTTATCTATAATTAAAAAAATAATATAAAAGTGTACATTTTTTTTATAGAAAGGAAAACGAAGTTTTCCGGGTTAGGTAGTTATAACTAGTTAGTTCGAAGCCGACTTACATACTTGGCATAGTTAACAAGATGGGTGAGCAGCTGAAGTGATTGCTACTTCTGGTCCGATTCATAGGTAGTGCTAACATTTGACTATCTTACTTGGGTAAGACGGTCGAGAACTTGTTTTTGTACTAGTATAACTGAGTTCAAATAGTGACATCTGAAGGATCCGATTCTACGGAGAAGCCGAAGCTCAAGATTGACGAAATGTTTTCCATTATCAATACTAGTGCTTGTTTTACATTCCGTCGAGTGTTTGGAAACACTCCGTGACGCCAAAAGTAGACGGCGCTTCGATAAACAAGTGACATTAATGGTTCGTTGTCGAGTTGTTTTCGTGGCACCTTCCTGAAATGGCACCTAAGTACGTTTACAGCCATTATTCAAACAAGAGGATAAAAAGCCAGAGCAATATTTTCCAAGGAAACCGAAGGGTGATGGTTTAAAGTGTAGAGCTCCGTCTACCGCGGAACGGGCGACGCTTCGTTGGCAAACAAAGACAGCACAGCGCTTACGTAGAGTTACCTTACCGTATTTAGAATAAAATTTTCTAGTTTTAGCTGTATTTTAAACGTTCAGCCTCTACATGTCGCTTATTAATATACTATAAGTAAAAGTTGAATATATTTTCGTAAAAATCCCATCACTTAGTATAAAACATACGCATTTCACTTTTGTCAGCAGTTAATATTGTTATTATAATTAACATTGCATACATACAAAAGTTTGAATTGTTTATATAATTATTTTCACAGAAATTAATTTCTCTCAATTTCCATGGTATTTTTTTTACAAAAAAACACTTCTGAGAAATTTTATAAGCGATGATTTTTATTTTGTCAGCTAGTTAAGATTAGTAAATGTCATTATTGAAGACCAAATTAATTACTAAAGAAAATACTAATTCATTTCAGACATAAGGTAATAAAAATAATTATTATCAAATGTTATCGTTAATATCATAACATTTTTGTTGTTTTTGTCGATCCCAATGAATAATTCGAATTAGAGACGGCTAATAAAAAATGTTATCTTAACATTTTTTATTAGCCGTCTCTAATTCTAAAATGGAATAGATTTTAAAGTTATTTACAGAGTACACTGATGTATTTTATACTTTTAGTACATTTGTTAAGTGTAATTTTGAATTCGCATTTCTACAAATCATTTATGCAACGTTAGTTAAAAAATAGCTCGCCCTTCTCCACACATTTATAAACCGTCTTCGTAGCGGGCTGCTGAATAAACTTGGCCTGTCGATGTGTCGCAAGTCAAGTGACACTCTAGCACCATACAGTCTAGTGGTTTGTTTAGGAAAAAAGGAAAAATAATCGTTGATAGTATAAATAACCATTTTCAGTTCCTCTTTACATTAATAAATATCTTTAAAATCGATATTACATATTTTATTTATTTTAATAACAATTTTTACAAAATCACTACCTTTTATAATAAACCATTAAGTTTTTTTTCGGCTTTTTATTACTAAAATAAGTTAATTAATAAAATGGATTATTTTTTCTATTATAATATTTATATCGCATTTGTAAATATCACAAAATAGATACCCTTATAAAAGTGTACCCTTTCGTGCGCTAAATATTCTGGAACATTCAAAGTAATTTATGTAAAGGAAACTCAATAAGATGGGTGTAACGAATTCGAGGGAGCTCTGCGCTGTCATTGAAAAACTATATTCATCGCGTTGGACAACCCTCGAACTTTCCTCATTGGAATATTCCGTTAAGAAACATTGCCCAAGGTAATGGATAGCCTGTATTGTTTCCTGTTCAGATTTATGGAGGTAACTTGTAACGGCTTCTTTAATTAGACTTCTTCACTCAAATTGATGATTGTTACCGACGTCAGTTATTTAAAATTGTTCAACTTAAGTTACATTGGTGAAACATTCTAAGTATTTTTTTTAATATATTGGACATCTGGAAACGATGAAAGAAGGGAGAGTGACAGGGCAAATTTATGTCACAAGAGTATTACAGTTTTGGTATTTAAGAGTATAGTCGTGGATATAAGTTCAACTGGGACTTATATCGTACATATTGGTGACGTAATACATAGCATAATAAGAGGTCCACGGGCAATTATGTGTATAGGTGAAGAAGAAACGAGAGAGGTGTATTAGGACCGAGACAAACAGAAACTTGTTACACCATTGAGTGAAGGACTTGAGTTCTCATTTAATAAGGAAGGATTATAAACTCTGTCATTACACGGTACAATATTTATAACACAATCTAAACTGACAAAACTAATAGTACATAAATGGTTGCTTCATCTAACAGACGTGGAGTCTAAATTTGTACGTGACCTCCTAAACTATTCAGATGTATTGATAGAATATTAATGTGTTTAATTATACTAGGAATATATGACTGCGCCGAGTCTAGGACAGGTAATGAATAACTAGTCTCTAATCTCAACGGATTGTATAGAAGTGCTCTGAGCGTTGTGAAAGTCATTACCGGTGGTAGTTTGTTAGCTTAATGAATTGACTGATGGCATGAGAAGGTCTGAACACTGGTGGGGTTAAGTAGAAGCTGCCGATTAATCAACCTGTCAGTGCTACTTCCAATTGCTATTCGACACGAATCCTCAATATAATGACTGGTATAATTACCGACGTAAGTTTATGAGTACGGTAAATCGCTTCCTTGATGTAACACCGATCAAACTGTTAAACATAGAATTTATGAGGTGAATACTTTATAGGTTAGATTTTAAAGATTTTTATACGATAATACTAAATCTATTAGTTGTCCAGAGTTTTAAGACAGGTACAAAAAATTAGAAAATCATCATCAATTTTAATATAGAATGTAAAGTTTTGACTTTACGTTGATAGTGTGTGTAACCGTGGGTTTCCACTGACGTATAACCTTTCGCAAACATATTGTCAACTCAGTTTTTTTAAAGGAAACAGATAAACAGGAAGCTTGTTTCGATACACGATTTTATGAAAGTGGAAACCAACGGTATTAGTGAACGGCACATTGTCAATTTCGACCTTTTATTTCAGTTCAGATTCGAGTCGGTACGACTATTTATTCTGCAAACAGTCTTTAAATATCTCGGATAGAATATGAAAGACAAGTGTAAACTAAGTGAACTACTAAGTAACCCAGGAGAAGTAATCCTCTCAATTCTGGCACCGAATATTGAACTCATAGTAATTAGTTCGAAAGCTTTTATTAAAATAGTTAAAATGGAAATCATGAATGTAATAGAGACTTCGGCGATTGGTTTTGACGATCGAGGTTTCTTCCGCAAGTCTTTGTTCCCTTTTATTTGGCCAGTAGAAATGAGTAGATAAGTAATTATTCCCGGACTGTCTACAGAGTGTAATCCCGAAGGATTAGAAAGGGCGGTCTGAATGGTAATAGGAGTTCCTCGAGGTGCTGCGGTCTGATTTATTGCTAAGATTCAATAGTGAATATTTTAAGCTGTGATTTACTTGACGTTCATTTTTAAAGCCTTTTAAGTTTTTTTGAGCATTCAATTGTAATCATTTTCAAAGAGCTGTCGATTTACACTTTTTTTTAACTACAAATTACCTCCTATAAATGAATGCCATAGGGATAACGAAAGAAATCTTAACGAGTCAACTGATCATCATTAAATTATTTTTCTCACACATTGTCAGGGGTAAACGACATAGAGATAAATGCCGAAAATAATACGAGGGATAGGAAAATACATAAAACTTTCCTTTGCACTATCGATTGACATGGTAATGTTACATGTTTTGACAATAACTTTATGGCACATGTTACCTAATTGGAGGATATTGTACGTGGAATCATCTTAGAAAAATTTCCTACGTGGAAAATGAGAAACGAATGCGTGCGAAGCCGCGGGCAACAGTGAATAGAACATATTTGATTCGAACTCCAAGTTGACTATTAGGCCGAGATAAATAGTCGTTGCTAAGCATTTGTAAAAAGTATTATTTCTGAAAGTACGGTTTAGACTCGGCTTAGCAAAGTACCGTTACCAACTAAAATAAACATTAGCTCTTAGTAAAATAAACATTGGAGATTCGGGAGCGTTCAGAATTAAGTAGATAATTTTTATATCATAAATAAGTTAATATTCTTGTCAAACTTAATTTTATGTTAATTTAAATCAAAAAATTTGCCACATAATTAATGATGTACATTGTATTTGACTATTTATGTCGATCCAAGTGTCTATGACTTGTTAAAGGAATTAATTTGAAGTATGTTCATAGGAACTATATATGTATCTAAGGAACAAGGTGACAAGTTCAGTACTTGTCACCTTGTTCCTTAGATAAAAATTAAGTTAAAAGACTTTCCAATATACACCAAAATTTCCATCTATTTTGAATGTATATTTTTAACTTTATTCGCAGAATCCATTACTGTTCATTTATTATTTATAGAAACCTTAATTGAATGTAAAGTATTTTCATTATTAAGTCGACTCATGATAAGTTTCAGTCAAAATATTTTCGTGGTTAATTATTTAAATTGTTTTTGTATAAATATTGATTCAAGTTCAGAGCTCATTAAAAGTAAATTATTTCCAACAGCATGAGTTAAAATGTTTTCTTTTTCTTAAATCACTTATTAGTTTAAGTGTTAGTGTTTCTATTATATATAAGACTATATAAAATACGATGTGCGTATGTATGGGAACATATAGACTCCGAAACAGCTGGATTGATTTCGATGACATTTTGAGGAAATCGTTAGATTTACCTATGAAGTTTGATAGCAATCGGATTAATATAATTAGTGCTCTCTTGTGTACATAGGGGCAAATCACTAGGACTACATATACAATTAGTTTAATAGGTTTTGACACATTTAATTTTCGAACACCATTTTTAAAACAAGTATATGGCGTGAATAATATAATTCACTAAGTTTAATATATCTAATTATATATATGAAAGGCATAAAGTTACTAATATTTCGTCTGAAAAAGGATATATACATATTTAATGTAATTATCAGTTATAATGTGACGACAAAAAAGGCTTCTTTAAGGACATTGTATGACAAGAAAAAGGGAATAATTGGAGCTGTAATCGTCGCTGTTTTGTATACTCTCAACGACTCTGTATATTCAACCTATTAAAATGTTATAGTAAAACTTCTACGGAAAATTATCGGCCTTGGCTCTGAAACTTGCAGCCGTTTCATAAATGGCTCAGCAGTCAGCACAGCCACGTATCACGAATTTACAGAAAACCGACGTGAATTACTTTGGTTGGGAATCGTCTTATTATACATCCTCCTTTATATTTTCTTCTATATACCTCCTACCTCTTATATAAAGATTGGTAACATGTGCAATTCTTCAGAACTTTGAGGAAGCTTATGGATAGTGATGTTGTTTTACATGAGGTGAACAGCTTACTGTGCTCAAGAAACTGAGCACATATATGCATTGAATTAAACGAAATACTACAAATTTTTGTCTTGGGGTGTTCACACTTGGAAAGCTATTTTTGTTTTTGTTACAGGGATAAATTTCGCTTCATAAATCAATGTCAAAAAAAAACCTTTTCAATGTTTGAATCTGTAATTGTTTGGTGAAAGAAGATTAAAATTTTGGTCGTTAGTTAGGGTAAGGCAAAATTCAATTATAAATAATTTATTCTCACCTTTTGTTTTTCCTTGCGGGCCGCTCCGCGAGATAATGTCACTGCCATCTTCTCTGCGCCACAGGATCTTCGGCGGGGGGTATCCTCTAGCTTTGCAAACGAGTTTTGCGGATCCTCCTTCTGGTACCATCATGTCACCAGAAGTCTCCTCATATATTATGTCTGGCGGTATAACCACCTCCAAAAATGCTGTCTATAAATTAAACATTATTTAGAAAGTCTATTAATAAAAACCACATTATTATACAAAATAAACTGATTCATTGATAAAGAGCCGGTCGATGCCAATGACGATCTGACCTTCGTCATTTTATAAAACCTGAAAGTTTCCCTGTGTACCTAATACAGATAAAAACGAACCCCGAGTATGAAGTATGGATCATGGTAGCTTTGAAAGGTATCAGTTAGCAAAGGTGTATAAAATTAGACCTCAACTTTGTTAAAGTACTTCGACTTCAGTATTTTGAAGAGTAACCGTCTATGTGTCATTATAAAGTCCGATGCCTGTGGATTGTCAAACACTTGTACTTAGAAATCCAGCGTGGACGGACCAGTCTCAGTGAAGGACGTACAAATGTAAATGGCGCCCGCTCGTGGGATGTCACTGTATGCAATCCCGTCTGTATCTGGAACCTACGTATACACTTCGGCTGTCTATTTTAAAAAAATCCGCCTTTCAGCCATCGCCACCATTGTTACATTGAAACAAATGCTATTTATTCGTCATCGCATTATTTACAATAATATTATGTTATGAGTAAGTAAGGCATCTCGCCTTTTAAAAAAAATATTCAGTCATCATAAATGATTTACTGTACTGAAGCATTTTTGATTAAAATACAAATGGCCAATACGTTAGTATTAAAGTAAAAGAGAGTTATCTCTATCTAATATTTTACGTATTATGAGTGTGCCAGTTCTATATATCTATCTCCATAAAGTCTATAATTATTGATAAACAAATTAATTTAAATACCATTTAAATAATTAGTGCGTTTGTGTATGACATTTCATTAATACCTGCATTTTCATCGGATCCGTATTCACTTGGCACATGTATTGTCCCCTGTCCTCCCTCTTCACGCCTCTTATGTTGAGAGTCCACGTGTTGTAGTCATTGTGAGTCACGCTCAGCCTCGCATTGTTAGTGATAACATGTTCGTGTATCGCCAGGATGGCCTTTGTGTCGGCTTTGATCCACGCAACCTGTTTCACAGAGCACAACCGCACACCGTTCATATACGTAAAGTGCAAGTCGCTAACGAAATTAAAAATGCCGTGTACGAGAGCGATTCTCTCAATGATCCCAGTAGGCGAGAACTAAGCAGTTATAAAAGTGTAAGTAATGAAGACTTTTAGAAGGAACAAGTCTAATTACAAGCGAATACTTCCCACGAGGCAGTCGAGGCGACGATCCTGGAGGGACACTATCTTGTTGCGAGCGCCTCGCAAAATGCCCTCGGAATTTTTAATTACATTTTGGTCTGGTCGCCGTCGCTATGAACGCGGCTGCGGGCGCGCTCTCACAACGCCCTCTTTCCACCCGCTTACCAAAAGCGTCGACATTGCAATAGAAGCTAATTTCCTGCATAGCGCGTAACAAAAAACGAACAAATGTCCACAAAATATGACGTTTTAGTAATTCCGCCACGGTTCGTTGGGTATTCGGAGCAGTATGTACGAATAATTTACAATATTATTTCAAACAAACACTTGAAATAGACTAATCAGATTTAACTTAAATAGATATTTTTTAATTCCTAATTCTATGTGCATGGAAATACCTAATGTGCAAGACTTGGTGCAAAGGACAAAGTTAGTGCTGTAAGATAAAGGTAGAGGGCTAAACAACACGTTCTCTTATTAACAGTGCTTGTGCACAAACACTATATTCTGATATTTTAAAGTGCCTATGGTGAAGTAATTCTACTTACTATACATGTGAATTAGTTAGAAAATGAAAGTATTACGTACTGTGATAAACAAACAATAATACTTTCGTTTCACTGCCTTACAACCCTTTGTATTATAATTTTGCTTTATGAGCTTTTGTTCATTGTTTACGTTCGTTTATAAAATTATAATTTAAAGGGTTTCTATTGTAAATTGCGGTGCAATTTCAGTCGTAAACCTTTTGCTGTATCGTAATTTAATAAAATCTTTTTTTTTAATTACAATACTATATAACGCCAAGTATTATTAATATAACGGCATTATAACGAAGTCACAACGCAATTTAAAGTGCAAAAACTTAAACATTATTGTAAAAAACACAATATGTGAGATATTTACCAATTTTTCAACTCATCCATACCAGCGGTGCATATCGAAGTTTTTTAGCTTCAGTTGATTTGTGTATTTTGAAAAGTAACATTAATAATAAATTTAACTTAAAAAAGTATAAATTATAAAAATTGCATATAATTATTGCTATCGTCTTCTGTATTTAAATTATTAAATGCAATAATTATTCATAAGCTATGCAGGTGTAGAATATTTCCCTAAAGATAGCCTAAAGGGAATTGAATATACCGTATAGTGAAGTGGGTAATTGCTTACTATGAGCAATATTGAAGAGCAAACACATACCTAACGGTTGATGTCAGTATCGAGACATGACGCGATGGAGTGTCCAATATTGCTTAATCATAGAGGCTATTCAGTTTACCTCCCTTGTTAAAATATTTTTAATTTAATTAAATACTTGATGCTCTCTGAAATCTTTGATATTGTTTTCCCTTTAATCGCTAATTAAAATATGTTCTTTAAATTTGCGTATACGACAAATTATGGAATGTTTCGATCATGGTACGCTGTAGGTATAGATTAACTGTTGGGACGGCTTGAGAGTAATACCTCTCGAAATGATTGAACGGGGACCAAGAGGCTTTATTTTAATTTCGTAAAGTGACTGTTTTGCAACATATACTTGCCTAAATTAAATTGACCCATCATAGAGGATTTGCAAGTTTATTTTTGCTTTAGATTGACGTGTAATTAATAAAGTATTCTAATGTTTTATTAAATTCTTTATTAAAAAAAATATTAATCAATTTAAAACAAAAAAACAGTTCAAGTGTAACATGCTTTGATGATATGTGTAAACAATTGTGTTTTGTGCATTAAAGCAAAAACGATGCAGGTTTGTAGCACAAACAAATGTGATTGATATCAAAACTAATATTGGTTTTAGGAACTACTAGGTAGTGTGCCCAGTTTTGCAGTGATCTAAATCTACTATCTATTCAGTACAAACTTGCAGGTTATTGTGCAATTTAAATTATTGTGTTGCACTCTATGCTAGATAGAGATAGTTTCTAGAAGGTGTGAGTAGAAGAGTGCTCAAGAGGTACACAGAAGATTATGTGCTAAAGAATGTGCAAGGTGTGGAGAAGTTTGTGCAAAGTTCTATTGGTTGAGATCTGTTATGTGACGTTTACATGGCATTTGCTTATAATTAATACGATTTGAATTTATTTGAATATTCTGTGTTATATCTTTAATAAGGTTTCAACAAACATTCATAACAATAACAGTTTTCGTTGATAATTTTATTATTATTTTGTAACTTTTAGCAAAAAAAGATTAAATTTTTATAAATTGATATTCGTGTTTGACTTTGTTATTTGTATTCTAGATTTAGCGAAAATAATAATAAAAGATTTATTGATAAAACTAGTATTTGTCACATACTATTCCAAGTTTTTATTAGATTCGTAGAATGACAACTAGATGAGTTTTTCTCATAATTATAATCGATATTATTAATTATTTAAATGTTTTTATTTTATAAATATGAAGTTTTTCATAAATATGAGGTCCACACAACGTGCACATTACCAGATCTCATTCCATTGGTGCTGATTGACAGTGCTTCACTATTCAGTCGGCTAGCTGTATTGAGTCGGTTTGATACACACCCTGGCAGTGGCGGAGTCGCCACTCACCCTGTAACCGCCCAGGTTATTGACCACGCAAGTGAACATCGCGTCCCTGCCCTGCGCGATCGTCACGTTCTCCAGGGGATACAAGAAGTCCGGCTCCAGACCTAGGGCTGAACAAAACACAAAATATGCATATTAAGACGTTTCTATTGTCTTGTGCACAAACGAGTCTGGAATTTTCATCCAACCGTAATAGTAAAAATGTCATAAATGAACGAACGGGTAAGCAAAGTATTAAACGTTCTCATTTTTGTTTACATTTTCGAGTTGCATGAATACCGTATGGTTAAAAAAGCGCAAATACGAGTTCAAATAAGCGTTGCGATCTCGCGAAATGCCAATTAACTAAAGAGGAATATAATCAGAATAAAATAATACGAAAAACGGCTATATTAATCGATGTTATCAGTGCAATTACGTAAATTGAGTATTTAACTTGAGTACTTTATATTTAAATCGGAATGAGCTCGATCGTGTTACTATCGTATCGCTGATTTACCAATTTATTGTTATTTCATTACAGAGTAATGCCAGCGCTCTGCCATTACAGCGGCTTAAATGATATCAGCAGATTAACATTGTGTCACTTTAATACACAAATCGAACACTTTTAGCTGAGCAAATAAATATCATTACCAAGTCATATCCTAGTAAAACCTAATGACAGGGATGGGGTACTGAAGAAAATAGAGATAATGTTAAAAAGACGATAAAGACAATTCAGATTGATTTAAAATACAGATATGTATATTTTATAGTTGAGAGATGTGATACTTATCAGCGCAGATTTGTTTTAATTGTAAGTGAACTGGGCAATGATGAGCAGTCATTGTTTAATACACCAAGCAACCGCAATGTAATATTTCGTTCAAATAAGTAACTACCGACTCGTCTGTACTTATAAGTTTTTCTAAATTATTTAAAACTTTAATAGGTAACGTCCTTACTTAATTACCTTAATATATCAATTAGAAATACTAAATCTAATATCTCCGTTTTAATTTATTTCAGAGTGTCGATTTAAAATTTTTGTAAAATCTTAACGTTAGAAAAATATTGAATTTCGTTGTTAAAATATACGTATTGTACTCTCTTCGAGTGGATAGCTAGGGGCGTCAATATTCTACGTGACCAGTTCCTTGTGTCGCTGCCGAGGAGACATGTGTCGGAAGTGAGGGCTATCTATTTGCTCATAGAATGGCGATCGCGTGTACTATTGAATTATTTACGTACATGCGAATCGGAGACATGCGAATGCATTTACAATAGAACACACAGGACACGGATAACAAGATTGATGGTGTTTGAAAATATTGTAACGTTTATTTGCGTCTGTCTTATTTCCGTACTTTAAGGTGAGGGTATTCTTAAATGAATTTAAACTTATATACACTGAAGTAATAAAATATTGAAGTAATAATAAAAAGCCCGATTTTTTTTTAATTTAATGCTAAATAAATATAATATAATTCGCCATTTAAATTTCATTGCCACTGTAACTTATACTAGGGTGTAATGATAACATATTAATTAGTGTTATTCTATGACTTTAATTTTCACATTGATACGTCCGAATTTGAATTTTAAATGACTGATTTGATGTGCAAAAGTCTGAATTTCATTTGCAAAATCAAAATCGGTCAAACCGTTATTAAGTTTAACGAGACATACAGACAGACAAAAAGGTAGCAAATGGTAGAATTCATGTCACTGAGTTTCTTAGTTATCAGTGATTCCACAGATTTATATAATATATAGATATATTTTATTCATATTTTTGTGAATGAGTTGATATGAGTGTGCCATTATAAATTTAATGAGTCTCCGTTGTGTTTATTTGTGAGAAATACTTACTGAACTTTGTTGTCTCTGTACTCAACCCTGACTGACTTTTCTCGCCTAGGTTGTCAAGTATTTTGACTTGTTTTTATACTAAGCTTTATGAATAAATTATTCGACTCTTTAACTACTAATTAGTAAGTTAAGAAGCTTAAATTACTAATTACTTTTATGCTTTTAAATTTTTTTACATTTTCTACTTTAATAATTAATTTTGTAAAAGTCAGAGTGCTTTCGTTTATACTCGGAAAATTTAATGATATTAAAAAAATCTAATAGCCTTCGATAAAATTTTATGTATTTTTAATCAATCATTTTTTTAAAATAATGTAAAGTATTTGTTTCATAAAGATTTATTGACAAGTGATAACTGATCAAACAATTATTACTCTTATCATATACATCGAGGTGTTAAATTGAAACAATAAAAGCAAGGAAACATGAAATAGTAAAAAGTGTACAACGTTAACGGGTCGATTATATAAAGCTGGCAATTAAACTGAAAATAGTAAACCTAGACACAACACTTTGAGGATTATTGAATTCAATTAAAAAATTACGTTACTCGAAGCTAACAGAGGAAATTTACCATCGCTTTTAGTTTAAAAAACAACATTATCAACGAAAGTATATTATAAATATATGAAATTAAAAGAAATGATGAATAATTTTAAAAATGATAGCAAGCGGTAAGCTTATCAGCAAGCTATTGTTTGGTAGCTTGTTTTACTAAAATACAAAAAGCATTTTCCTCTTCCTTTGGATATTCTTATCGAAATTTATTACAGTTTATAAGGTGGTTTATTGGTAGACGCTTCAGATTGAACTCCGATAAACAGTTTTCAAGAGTTAGTCGAAAAAAGAATATTAAAAAAGCAAATCTCAGTTTATGGTGTGACTATGTTCTGTTAAGAAACTAATTGATACAAATTATGCCCAAGTAACAACCACCTGAAATAGATATAAAAAATTTGGAAGACGACATCATGTTATATTTTACAGGAAGAAATGGCGACACTGAAAAATAATGAAAACAGCTGAAAATATCTATGTGTCCTTATAGGTTGAATCATTTATTTTTATTATATTTCATAAAATATTCTTAGTATTAGCAATAAAGCCTAATACACAGTCTAGAGAGGGACAATACGATTATTTGAATAAAAAGAAAATCCGGTAGTTTACAAGAAGAAAAACTCATAAGAAATATAATCCCAAAGCTGTTTCTACATTTGAAAGCCTGCCTTTGTAGTTAATAAAATACATAGTTGTAGTATTTACAAAGAGCGTCTTAAAGGTGTAATAGAAAAGTGTGACTTTTGTATTTTGTTATTGTAACTGATTGTTAAAGATATTTAGGTGTTTATCTTCTTCCAGCTCTACAGCCCTTTGTAGGCTTTGGCTTGGTCGAGCAATTAGTAAAATTAGTTTTATTCCAATACATAGAAAGTTGCTTAGTTTGATCGCTTTAGGGGATTTAATTTTTTTTAGGAAATAAACAAAATATTCTTCTATAGATTTTTGTTATATTCTTAACCACTCGTTTTACCAGTAAACTACATGTGACTGAAGGTCAAGAATTATTCAACTTTGTAGTCAGTACGTGCGACTTGGCAATATTGATATAATAATGTGAATATGAACTCACAGTAAGGTATATTTAACACAATCGTCTGAATAAACTATAAGTGTTTGCATAAGTTAGGTTTGAACTAGTTAAACAAAACATTGAATTCGATGACACTCGGAAGTTCCGCAGTAAACCGGCGGCGGGCGTAAATAAATATAAGCAGTTTGCGTCGGCTGCTCCAATAAGTGGAGAGACAATAGCTATGGTAACAGAATAAACAAATTTAAATCGTGTAAAACATTCATAGAAATTGGAAATGGACATAGTTAAGCCACTTCTTGGATTCTCACACACTGCCGAGTCATGCCATTTGAGAATGAGATTGTGCTCCTGAAGACTGGGTATTATGTTTTTAAGCCGTAGAAATGACTGCGCTGACGGAGAAATCAGAATGGACGGAGCTTATCTCTTATTGAAGTGTCATTGACAGAGGGGGATCGCTGAGCGGGTGCAGGAGAGCGCTAATCCCACTGAATGACAGTCATGCTGCCGATTTAACAATGGACGTCTTGGACTGTTCTTCCTTGCCTGCGCAACTAGTGACAGATGAAGTCTCGACTCCCAACTACGGTCGCGAAGGGATCGCCGGGGCGCCGTTAATCAAATATAGTGGCAGAGCAACATAGCGTAATCGTGTCTTACAGTCGCTTAGAAAGGTTCAAGGACGACGTTACCGTGTTTCCAAACTAAAAGTCGTTCGATTTTTTGGGGCCGTTATATTTTAATATTAAAAGAAAGGCGTTTTATTTTAATAGAACTTTTGTTCGTAGTTTTAAATTTTGTTATCCTTACACAAAGTTTGAAGACGGGACGGAATTCGAATGCAGTTGTGGCTACGAGTGTCACACTCGGAGATTTGTTTGCGTCTAGTTAAATGTTCGTCCGAACTTTACTCGGACAACTGACTTGGACGTTGTTGTCCTCTATTATTGTTAAAGTCCGCTAAGTACAGTTGAAGCTATTTTTCTTTAACAGTTTTACAAATAAGAAGTTGACTCTATATGTACATACAAAGAAACAAATATATTCCTAATAGCTTACGGTACGGTCGGTACGGTCCTAGCATTTATGTATCTCGATTCTCGTACTTCTTATATATTTTGTACATGTAATGATTGGGAATAAGCTAATGAAGGATGGCACGATCATGTAGAAATAAAATGAGGCAAATTTTCCTCTACGAATTTTGATTTAATTTCTTTATTGATCCTTACTGGGCTTATTTGCCCTTAACTGTGTCTTTTTTCATTTAATATGTCAGATGGAGGTCATGAAGAAGTGTGAATAAAGTGAAACAGTAACTTACGTATTGTTTGCTTTAAACAATACCTATACAGAAGATTTGTCTTAAATTTCTTTTCCCTCATACTTTTATAAAGTGATTTTATTTGAATCTCAAAGACAACGGCCAAGTAATAACAGAGAAACTATGTAGAACGAAACCAAGAATTTTGGTTCGGATTGCAGAGCTCACTCGAAGTAAGAAAATTCTTCAAACAACGTTGTTTCTAAATTAAAACAATCTCATAATTGCACATTCTCCAAGTTCTTTGATGCAGTGTATCTCCGACGGTTGTAGGGGCCGGGCGAGGAGCACGGCAC
>JWHW01057624.1:91683-113497 GCA_000931545.1 Papilio glaucus
GCGGGGTGGGGGCGGGGCGACGGCTTGAGGAAGTTTTGAGGCGAAGTTAAGCCGATTAAGTGTCATTTCCGTTGCGGAACTAGCACTGTTCATTAAATATTTCTAGCGACTTAATTGTCGAGGTCGTTTCATATTTTTAGGCGTTACGTTTATTTAAATATATTGTGAAATTAATAAGTTATGCTGTTAAACTCGGACCTAAGGAAGTAAATACGTTTAGGAAAATTAAATCTACAATAATACGACCGTGGCCTATTAAGTGTATATTAGACATAATATTACTTACGTACGTAACTTCGCCTTATGAAGCTCTCTTTAACGTTTTTGTTTTGCTACGAAATACAAACATGTATAGATTTATGTTCCGGCACCAGATAACTAAATTACTGATCCTAATCGATAATCTAACACACAACTAACCTTTTTTGCGGTTTGATATATATATATATACTACATGTATGTCAGAACTTCCCAAACTATGGGTCGCAAGTGAATATTGAGTGGGCCCTAATATATGTATACAAGCATTAGGCGGTAAACTGACGGCAGTGTTGCAGTTAGGGCATTGTAGTTTGTGGCTATAGCTACCAATTTTTATAAGGTAGCCAAGAGGTGTTTTAGTGATAGATCGGTCGGAGCCCAGTCTACTGTGGAAACCACTGTACTATGGAGTTAGTTATTCTATTTTCTTCACGTCTCGTCTCGTCGTGTATTTAGTATCATATCGTATATCGTTTAATAGTACAAGTTAAATAACATAAAATGCGCAAATCGGAATCTGAACCATTACATTATAAATGCAAAAATCTTTGTAACTACGAGACTTCGGACAGCGGAGCTTCCGCTACCACTACTTTTGATTGAACTTGACATTTCCCTACTCATTGCAAACTTGGTAGAGAATTACATTACTCACGATTCAGTTATCTTGAATAGCTTGCTTCCTCGGCATAGTTCTTACTGTTAGTAATATATAATTTTTTGTATGGCTCAAGGTGGCAATCGAGACCCCTTCTCGTGCTCATCCCGATATTAAGAGACTGCTACCCACAGGCATCCACAACAAGCAAATGTTTCGAAGATGCATTCTCAACCTTTAATGGACAGAGGAGGGAATAAATCGAAAAAAAAAAGATATTTCCTTTCCCCAAATATAATCCCCCCCCATCCTATCCTTTTAGGATAGGATGTGAAAGGGAAGAGGACTGAAATTGGACCTCCGGAAAAAGAAATCACATAAAGTATAGCCATTAAAATTGTAGATAATATCATCATTTTATAAACTCTTTTTTATAAAAAAAAGTACGAGTCTCACATAAAATGGAATCATTCTAGTTTTCCCAACCTGTACACCTCACCGATATACGTGTGTGCGATTTATTGTTACAAGTACACAAAAAAAGCGTTTGTGTATTTTTAAAATGATCCTACAAATTACATGAGGTTAAATCAGCCGCAGCTGAGAACAAAATAAACGTTAGTCTCACTGAGCAAACACACAAAAACGGTGGACCCCATCCGTGCGGGCACAAAGTCCATTACAGTCAATTCGTCTAGACGCGGGCACGTGTTGAAACTATTCTCACGGGTAAATGAATTACCTTTCCTAGATAAATAAAACAAGTCGGTAAGTTCACAGATAAAACGAATTACAATTAACACTAGCTGAAAAAAAAACATTAGCGTCTGGTTGAAGAGCTTTTTGTATATATGTATTTTGTTTATGTACATTATGAAGAAGTATTACAATATATGTATATGCTTGTCTGTCTAAACGCGATAAACTCAAAAACTATTGAACAGATTTTCCTGCAATTTGCACCTGTAGACGTGTGTATTAAGTAAGGTTTAGGTACATAATTAATTAAGGTTTTAAATTGGGTGAAATAATAACAAGACTTCATAGGTAAGTACTTTAGCACAGAAAGATAAATCTGTAATGCTGTAGTTGCGCTGCTAGATATGCAATGCCGGGTTACTACTATCCATACATATAATAAAAATGTAACTGATCTCTATCTGTACATGGAAGATATTTGAGAAAAAACTATTATTGAGGCCTTCATAAACGCAATAAAACCCTAAACAATAATTATTAGAATTTTTGTCTGTTTATCTGTTTGTCTGTGCTTTTGTTACCGCTCATCTCAGAAACGGCTTAACCGATTTGGGTGCGGTTTTCACTAATGTATTGTGGTAAGCTTCACTTAACATTTCGTGTCTGTTTTATTTCAATGGATTTAAAGAACCGTGTCAAACATTTGTTCGATAAAAATGCTATACAATAGAGTTAAGTAATTAATATCATTTCGTTTAAGTAAACTTGCATGGCGGGCGAAACCGAGGGGTACAGCTAGTTACTAATATAATAATTTGAATATAGAAGTTTTAATTTAAGACATAAATAACTGGGTTTTTCCTTAGTACTAAAATTTAAATTAAATTTCAAGTATTGATATATCCAATATCATTTTAATATCAGGAATTAGTTACAGCAAATTTGTCAGGGTTGCTAGATATCATTAGTAGCATTTCTGTAATTGCCACTGATCAATGTGCCGTAATCTGGAATATCAATTAGGGCTAATTTGAGGGGCTGGATGAGAATTCTGCACACTTAAAGATGTAAAAAGTATATAAAGATGCATAACGTTTACATATATTATGTAATGCGGCTAATTAAGAGTAAAATGATGGTAATTTCTTATAATATAACTACCGATCCGATCCGGCTTTGGCTGGTGAGATCCTGTACGCCAACATTTTTTCTGTAATACCTCTACTTCAATAATCATCGTAATAGTTCAGGCAAGTTATACAAGAACTTACATTGAACTGAATTACATATAAAAATAATAATAATACGTTTATTTGCATAAAACACGGTATAACAAGTTCTTACGAATATTACATTGATCAACATGTTTCGCCGTAATATCAATGGGATGCAAAAATTTCCTCCATCCAAAAATCAAAGATGTCCTTAGTGCTATAAATATTTCTATTAATTAACCATTCACGTAGCTTTATTTTAAACATTCTAGTATATGAACCGATTTACAAAATTCTTTTACCAATAGAAAGCTCCTATCAGCGAGTTACCTGGATATATTTTTTGTATATAACCCGAGCGAAGCTGGGGCGGGTTGCTAGTTTTAAAATTAGCCTAGATTACTTTTGGTAATTTCATTACTATATCAATTTAATATCACAGTTTGTGAAAGTAGCACATGTGCGAGTTTGTTGCGGTCTGTCTTGCGGCTCACTTTTTCAATATCGCAGCGCCGACCTAATGGCCGACAGATGGCGAGTTGGGCAAAGTGATGCTATCAAAAAGCGATAGGCGGCGGTTTGGCCGGTTATCGGAGCACTTTGCGCCTCGCTCCTGGCGTGGGTCAACTTATGCAACATGCTGTACACTAGTTTACACTGTTTATTTGTTCAGTTTACAAATATGCCAAGGAAATAGAAATTGGTGTTTAATAATGCAAAGGAGATTTATTCCGTCATAGTGATATGCTGCGATACTAATAGACTGAAACAAGATTTTAAGTTTAATATAATGTTAGGATTCAAATATTCACATGTTAAAATCAAGATTTGCTATAAATAAAATAATTATTAAACGTATAGTAGGATGCAGTCTTCAACATTATCAGATTTTAAATTAATGTTATTGTATTTTCTTCATTAATTTTGTAACACCTATACGCTCTTATTCTCTTCACATAATTTATTTTATACTAAGTAATAAGCAATAGGTTTTTAATCTAAAACCAATAAACACTAACTGTGACACTCCGGAGAAAAATACTAATCTAATGAAAACTTACAGCGCTTGTACACGCTAAGAATAGACGCCGGGCCTATGCAAGAGTTCGTGTCGTCGTATGCAACAACGTCTGTACACTGCGTCGGCAACGAGCAAGAAAAAATGTTTGGCTGTGCTAGACACGATGCGCGACGTTGCTGCCGTGCGGTGGCGGAGGCGAGGTAGATGGTTCAGGTTGTTTTTGTACGTTTGGAATTTGGCATTAGGAAATAATTAATAAATTGCGAATACCTTCTTCACATTAAAATATTTTTACGTCATATCTTATTTTCGTTAGTACTGAATAGCTTGATGTGGATAATATCATACGCTAATAGTCCACAAATGTTTTGCCCATGTTGTCGCATTACGTGATAAAGTGTCTGCCGCAGACACGGTTAGTTTTCGTGTCAAATCCGACAAAATACTTGTCGTGTAAATAGTGATTTTGTACTGTCTGCCGCAGACATGGTGAAATTTCTTAGTGTGTTCAATTAGGTTACAGGAGGCCACAGTGGAACGGGCATAACTACATACCTGCGAAAAACATTAACCTCCTGACAGTCGGGCAAATATATCTAGATAAAGCAAGCGATATAATTTATTCCAAAGTAATAAAAGTTCTCCCTGCAGGGACGCAGGCCTCCTCTCCAAGAGGGGGAAGGGACCGTAATCCAACACGCTGGCACAGTGCAGGTTGGTGGATGTTACATGTCTTCGAATTTATTGGTTCTAAGACATGCCGGTTTCCTCACGATGTTTTCCTTCACCGTTTTTGGAGCAGTGGTGATGAAATAAATTAACACAAAGTAAAGCGCCTGCCTGAGTTCGAACCCGCGACCAACAGTACGTAAGACGGGGCCTAAACCACTGAGTCACCACTGCTCCTGTTTTATAATCTTTAAAGACCTATTCCTCGATATAATTATCGGTAAATAATATCCATCGGATTGGCAATAGGAAATTTTATTTTGCAGTATATTTTTAAGCGTAATTCTATTACTCGAAAGAAAAGTAACTAAAAGGCGAAGTTGTCTCGTGTCATAAAATGATGCGGTTCGGATCCACATTATTCGATTATGTTGGTTTATTTAAATAATTGTAAGAAACGAAAAGCGGCATTTTAGGGTGCCGTATGTATTGTTATTCAGTCGACGAAGTCTGAGGCGCGCACGCCCCGCAGCTTATCGTCTGCCCTCAGCCGTGGCAAATTAAATAAATATACATTTAATGAGCGGAAATACAATGCATGCCTAAGCTAAATAATCACTTTATCTGTTCCTTCGTAAAAGTACAAGCAATTCGCGGTAAGTTTCTTGTATTTGCAAGTAAATAACCTTAGGCTTGTAATATAAAATAGAATAAGCTAACGCCAAGTTAGTATCTTGCATCTTTTGATCACACATCACTTAAGAACTAGTTTAATAATTATGGAATACTTTAAAAAAACACAGGCAGTCATAAGGACTGCCGACAGAAGTAAAAACTCAGAACAACAAAAAAAAAGTTCGTCGAAACTGTTCCAATTTCAAATAAGCTTGTTGCTGATGCATGTTGCGCATGTTCTTCCCGCGAACCTATGAGATTTTCCCTACTAAATATCATCTACGTTTGCTTTTCATTTTATTCGTAACATGTGATAGTACTGAGCCTTTTCAATTTTTTTGACAAAAATCTAGGCCAAGAACCACGTATTTATCAGCTTACAGGAAAAAATCTTACTTTTGATATTTTATAGGTAGATCTCAATTACAACATTAAAATTTACAAATGAACACTATAAAATAATCCTGAACACTAACGTTATTGTTTTATTTGAATATTATTGAAATGAGATGTAGCAATCGTGATTCAAAACTACAGGGGGATTACAAATGTTAATGTGATCCAGCTTAACTGCATTTGAAGGGGTTGGCGATACATGGTTATCGTTTTATGTAAATCACAGGAGAGCAAAAATATTACTTTGCGTTCTACTTTTAGCTATTACTAGATGACCCAGCGAAAACACAATTTCAAATATGAAACAAATAATATGACAATGTCCAAACAAGTCAAAAGACTGTACGGAATGGTTATATGATATACATGTGCGCGCAGTTATCAAAGGATAATTATGCGACGAATGCCGCCTAACATGAAGTTTTCAAAATTTCATAATCCTAAAATAACAGACAAAACTACCAATATATATAGAAGATATAAAATAATTTTCCGGCCGGTTCTACTTTATTGAGCTTATTTTGAGGTCCTCCGAGGTCAACGGATTCTTATATAATGATTGGTACCACAAATATTACTTCATCGTTTAGAACTTAATACGATATTTTAAAATACATTCCCAATGTATCATATAATATATTTGATTTAGAATTTGATATCATTATTACAAATACATACAACCAAGTTATAATACAATCTTTTTAACTTTATTTTATGTAGTTGAAAAGAGAACTATTGATATTGTAACAGACGCATTCGTGGAACAAACAGATGATTTCCTTTAAGAGTTCACTGTAGACGCAAGCTCTCTTGTACTCGTACGATGAGCCATGATCTGAGTGCTAGCGTACGGCTTGTTTCGTACGAACACATCCTTTGAGGCGGTCTAGTGGACGGCCTTTGAACTACATCACGAGCGCATTTTGATACTGCTATCGATTCCAAGTCCATTGAATAGATTTTACTGTATTTATGTTTAAATTCTGTGTACACTTTCTGATTTTCTTTGTGATAATAAAGTCTCTTATTTGAATATTTTGAACATAAATACATCATTTTATTTAACACACGATTTCTTGATTCAGTACCTACAATAACTAAATATGTTATACAACGCGTTCTTGTATTTTATTTCCGATAAGTATGATTTTTAATCTACGAAAACGGAAATACAAAGTGTAGTCATCAATAAGTTTAAGACAAAAAAACTATTAGGATTTTAAAGTATTTTATCACCTGATTAGGAATATGCGGTATAAAGGTGTTAAAATTAAAAAAATATATGTATTCTAAAGATGTTTTTAAATTTACTGCGATAAAAAATATAATATTAGATCCCATTAATCGAACGTTCTATTTGTCTTTTGACTTCTGACCCCATCCCGCTAGCGGCGGCAGAGCGTTCGAGAATTTCAATTTAGGAGAAGAATGTGCCAACATAACGTGTGGCTCGAGATATTTTGATAGGACATGTTCCTCGTGAATAAATCTTTTTATACATATTAAAAAATCTTTAAACGGTTTACTTAATATAAAGCTTTTAAAGTTAAATAGAAGCCATATTAAAATATAATGTCTTTATTTATTATTTTCACTACATGTTTTACAAATAATTAACTATCAGAGGTACATACATATACATGTATTTCCTTTTCCTCATCATATCCTTATTAGAAAAGGTTGGGAAGGGTAAAAGGACTGAATTTGGGCCCCCGGCACCTCACTCATCAGACTACACGCACAATACATCTACCAGATGTTGTTGCGCGCTCTATCATTGAAATTTTTATTTTACTCTACATTACAGAAGAGGGGTACCCCTTGTGACAATATAAATCACAGTTTATTGCAAACCACAATGCGTTATTGCATCTATTGCTGTCTGACTGCTTACATAACTTCTAGTGGATGTACAATAAACTAAACTTCTACCGGCAGCCATTCAACAACATTCATTCCATATCGATTAGCACTTCTAGCGCGGTGCCGTTTTAACTTGTGTCCCTGTGGATACACTTTAACACTTTGGTACTTTTTGTTCAAAATATTTGCAAATTGTATAAAGTAACTAAATAAAGACTATTCTTGTTAAGAAAAATAAAATAAAATTTATCATAAATATAAAATACGTTTTCTTCAGAATCGTGTTATATCGTGTTATATACTGAAATGAAAAAATCTCCAACAGTTTTACAAGCGGCATTTCAAGGGTATATCAAAAATGTTTGGCCAGTTTAAGATCATTTATTAACAAATTTATGAAATTCTTAGACTTAATGTATACCGCCCGTTTTATAAAAAAATCTTTGGAATTTTCAATTTGGTTATTGCATGGCCGATATAGGCAGGAACGAAAGTATTTTAATCTGTATCTGAAGATATTATGTCAAATAGTTTACTAAATAATTTTATTATGACACGTATGTGTCGTCTTATTTAAATTTTAACTTTCAAATGTAAAATCACTCTTTAACATAATATAATAACATATACAGGTTTTTAATTAATTCAGAGTATCACAAATCAATTTAGACATTTTGAATATCCAATTTTGACTTTTGTACATCGAAATCAACTTCTTAAAAATTGAAATTCGGACGTTTACTTATCAAATTGACATTATCGAAATTATTGAGTAAGTTATTTGACCTAATATCTTATATGAATTAAATACTTTCGTATATCGTCTAAATTTACTTTTTTAAAGAAACATGCAGTTCAAAAGTTGTTTTTTTTATTCAAGATATTAAAGGTGAAGAAAGGAAACGGTACAAGTAAAGCGAGATAAGCCTATTTTCATAAGCCATATCAAATTCATTACGACAATAAACTCCCAAATGTATTTACAAGGGATCACGTCATGAATAAATTTCGTCAACGGAAAGTTTGATGCGTAAAATAGCGGTGTCTACTTAGACAAAGCTTAAATAAATATTCGCGTGAGCTTTCGCCACTAGCGCTGGATTGACGCTTTTTATAAAGAGCTTCATATATTGTTACGTAAACTATAATAAAAATAGACTGTTTTTTAAAAATAAGGTCAATGAAAAAGAATATTAAAAATCAGCAATTCAATAAGGGAACAGTTGAAGCCAACGACAAGAAAGCCAATCCCTTCGAACTATTTTTATATACTATACGTTATTCCTATAGACTTAAAAAAATGACTTCGATTTATGTTTTTACATAATTAATTATATTACTGTCTTTATAACATGTAATAGGACAAGGATTCATATTTGATGATTCACATTTTTCACATTTATGTTTTGTGTACAGCTATTAAAAACTAAGTAGTTTCTCTGATTCCGTATTCCGCTAGGCGTCGCAATCGCCCGTAACACTTTAACGTCACGTAAATAATCTTGTCACATTTTGCACTTTATTAACGTTGTAAACGTAATGGGGCTAATAAAAATATTATGCGCGCAAAATGTCCGAAATTGGAGACCGAACATAAAAGTTTGTTTCTAATAAACAAAGATCATTGGGGTGAGTGGTGTGGAGTAGATAAAACCCTTATGGGTATTCAGGCGACAAGTGACGACGGTCACGTTTTTAATTACCTAAGTCTTGTTTGTCGCGTACCGCAAGAGGACGCCTGGGGACTGCAAAATTTGATTTTTAAACTTTCAAAGAATGTATAAAATCAGTCACACATACATATTCTATACACGCAACGGTGAGTACTTAAGACCACGGCTTTCGGCTAACTTTCGGTTTTTAACCGAGGTAGAAGCCGAAACAACAGTTTTTGCACGATTGAGCCGGCTCGACTGGTGAAACACCACAACCTCACAGAAGACAGGCGTGAAGTAGAAGTAAACTTCTGCGATTCGCCGGATGAGAAAGGTGCCGAAGGCCCAATTTCAGCCCTCGTCTCTCTCCCATCCTTTCCAAATAAGGATAGGATGGGAAGGGGAAGGGGAAGAGTTACATTTAAAGTTAGGCAACGAATCTGCGATTCATTTGCTTGTTGCTGATGTCTATCGGTAGCGGTCACTTAACATCAGGTTACCCGCTTGCTCGTTTGCCACCGCCTTACATAAAGAAAAAAAACTATAGATATATCTCTTAGGTAGTTAGATTTGTTAGGATCTTTTCGACAAAGCGTACAGACAGGAAATAATGATGTCGAAATCAGGCTCATCTTCATAAAGAAAGATACACTTATATCATTTTGTTGTGTATAATTCCACAACAAAATGATATAAGTACATTTGAGCAACCACACTCATCAGGCAAAGGGCACAAAAAGACGCGCCTGCACGTAACGCGGCAATTATTTACCGCAGGTAGTCGATTTCCCTACCTCGTGACCAGTTTATCATGACGATCACGATTCACGATTCCATCAGACCAGATTATTAGAGATATATCAATAGACCTAGACCTAGATAATATAATTGGCTTGAAGATTCGTTAATTAAATGTATCCGAACGTATCAACAAAAGGATTTTGAATTTCGTTACATCAAACCTACTGGGATTATATCTGTCTGGGATGATCTGTTGTAAGTTTATAATCTTACAATGATTCACAAGAGACTCATTTCGCTTCAAAGTTGTACATGAGGATTGATACGTTTTATTCAAGCTCGCTTGTCTTGTGTTATCAGTGTTAATCATAAAGGCGTGAGCAAAGTAATATTTTGTCATTAACCTTTTACCTTGGCTGAAGTATTTTCATGGATTTAATGATTTACGTCGTGTCTTAATGTGCATCTTTAAGTCCGTCCATGCTTTGATATTCATTCGGAGAGTATACCTTTAAAATTCTTTTAGACCAGATTTAATCAGAAGCGTTTCATCTGCTTACAATTCATTAAAAAATCAAACTCAAAAAAATGTATTGCATAAAACCAAAGGATTTCTTTTGATCTTCTCTTGGTGTTTTAATAGAGTTTTATTGTTTCAATAGTGTTCATGTAATCAAGCTGTCTGTTCTGAGTTTTTGTTGGCTCAAGAAACGTGTCTTAAATAGACTTCTCGGCAACTTCAAAGAGAAGCATAGCGTAAAACGCAACAGACCGACGCAAAATATGTTGTTATGAGGCGTCGAGGCGCAAAACTATTTCCCAGATTATTTGTGTAACTTCTAGGCTTTGCCCGGGGAGTTGTTCGCGAAGAAGTTATCGAGCTTGAAAATTTTAAAAGCTTTTTCATTTGTAAGTACATAAAGTAATGTAAGTTTAGCGACTTAAGTTATACGAAGTTATTTATTATAACGATTTCTTTCTTTCGATAACGAAAAAGTATATTATAATTTGATAAGTTAAGCAATAATTCTTTAAAACAATGTTTAAATAAGGAAGTTCATGTCTACAAAACAACGAAATTGTATGAAGATAAAGAATAACAATTTCAATAAAAATCAAATCGTTGGTGATCCGTCACTCTAAGGAATGATCTGGCTTATATCCTTTGTTTTTGAAATAAATCACGAACAGGAAAACACATTCGGCCTATCGTATTTGCTACAATAATTGTAATACTTTGGATATTGAGTTTTTCAGGAAAAAAGCGCGTGAATAAAGTAAATGTGAAATGTGAACGAGAACGTACCATAGCTGAGTAGATAAGTAATTTGCGTCTATCTAAATATATTCTCAATCTCTACATCAAATATCCTATTATTTAAAAAAAATAGTCTTAAGCGAATTAGATATCTGACGAAAAAAGACTGGCAATAACAAAAAATATTTAGTCTGTAACGTGAAAGGAATCTTTAGGTACCAGGTACCAATTAGACCCAAAAACACTTCTCGGCGATCTCTATTCGTGTAATTGTGCAAAAATAGAATAAGATGTTTTACAAATCGTAATAACAATTTTGGTTATAATAAAAGTAATGTGTGTAGAAATGAAAGAAAAAGAGAAAAATTGTTTAATATAGGAGATGTGCCAAAAAACCTTTTTATTTCCTTCATACGTAAATTTTCGACGGGTGCTTTCATAGGCTTGATGCCTGATTCAGATATGCACCGGGGGCAATCTCTCACTCCTACGCTGCGGAGTGAAGAGGGCAATAAATAAAATAGCTCCCCTTTCCCTATTTTTACATAAAATCGCATCCCGTCCGCAATCTGCATGTTTATGAGTAAATATTCTATAAACAAGTTGGAACGCAATGCGACTTATGGCAAAGAGTGAAGGCAACAATTCAGTGAATTGCATGCAAATAAGATAACAGCAATAAATACTGTTCTTTAGGGTTTCCGCCCCCTTTGTTTCTTACAAAGGATCAGTTAAAAGTTCATTGAACCTTGTTTCACTGCTGTAGAATTTGTTTTCCATCGATAAAATAATTTTTATTACTCATTGATTTACTAAAATAGCTCCGTTCGTATTAAAAGGATAGTTGGCGGTTGTTATTCAGCTAAGTCGCAAGGGATGGCTTCTTCATTAGATGTGTCCAAACAAAACGGCTCATTGACTTTCTGATTAATTACAAAGTAAGGCGCAGCGACAGCTTGACACAGAAAAATTAGGAAGAAAATAAGGGCCAAATTCTTTAGAATTAAAATGTTAATTTGTGTTTGTTTTAATGTTAATATTTTTTTTTTTCAATTTGAATTACAAACTCAGTCACGTAAGGATACACTTAGCTGTCATTTTAAATTGTGCGAGCGTGTCGTATTTCACATAAGTAGGGATTTGTAAAAAGGTGGTAATAAGGTATGCAAGCCCTTTTTCCTTTGTCGGCCACTCGTTCGCAACGTGATGAGAATCTTTGCGTCGGACGCTTGAGATTTGTTAAGTCGTATGCGAAGACTTCTCGAGATGTAATGCGTACAGCGAAAACAAAAAAGTTGATGTTTTCAATCAAAAATTTACTAGAGTTATTTCATTTTGCTATCGAGTGTTTTTAAATATATTTTTCAATTGATAAGAATATAAAAGGTTTGTTAAAATTTGTCGTTGTCATTTATAACGGGGGCATAAATGTGAATCGTAGCGTAAAGGTAAAGGCGGGCGGCGTGCAGGCCGAGGCGGGGTCGAGCGGCCGCATCATTGTGCGGGGCGGCCGCGGGCGCGATCACAATGCCGGTGCTGTGACATTTTCGCTAATGGTTTCAGGGCAAGCACAATGAAACGACACGAAATATGGTGGCAACTGAAAATTTGAACGCGATGAGATTAATTTACATCGCACACAAATCAAAAGCGATGACGAACATCCACTATTGTAACACACATTACATATTGTAATTACATTAAACAGTGCCCTCGTGAAGATTTTTGTCATTATGTTTAAATTTTTATTAAAATATTCTTTAGTATTAAATTTAACTCAGCCTACACTTGCAAAACTACTATATTATATATTGTAATATAATGAAGGAAAACATTTTGTTGGTTTGAACGCGCTGATCATTAACTGCGAATCGGATTTAAAAATTTCTTTTGCATTTGACAGTCCAATTATTGAGGAAGGTTGTAGTATACTATAACGCTACGACCCTTAAGGGCCGAGCACAAAGAAAAAGAACGCTCAGCAAGGAGGATATAATGCCGCCGAGGCTACGTGATGCGGTAGGTCAATCAAGATCAGGTTAAGGCAAAAATCAGTATATATTTATATTCTATAGAATCTATTATCTGATGAAATGATAGAAGTAAAAAAGTGTATGTATATATCTATAATATAAAAATAAGTCGGGTTTTCCTTCCTGACGCTATAACTCCAGAACGCACGAACCGATTTCCACGGTTTTGCATTCGTTGGAAAGGTCTCGGGCTTCGTGAGGTTTATAGCAAAGACAATTTCAGGAGAAAAGCAGGAAAACATGGAAAATTATTTTTCACATACAGCGCTATCTCTGAAATTATGTCAATTTAAATAACCAAGTCAAACATTTTTTCGGTAAAAATGCTATAAAGTAGGGTAATTTAAATATTATTGCATGCAGACGGGGTTGAGGGCACGAAATTTTAAACATTATCTAGTTAATATTTATTTGAATTGGACCATTATTATATTACTTATCAATAACACACATTTTTATCATACATATATGTAGTGTTTCAATACTATGAAGAGCATAAAAGTATTTCGTGAAACGTTCTGATTTTTATCTTACTGTTTTTCAATGAGTTTTCTGTACAGGTAGCAGCGCTTTGATTTCTGAAAGGGTTTATCCACTGTACTTTATGAAGCTTTTACATTTTACCATCGTCGAATGAATTGCTTTTAAAGTGACTAAAAAATCCATTTGCAAAATGTCTCTTCGGTTGTTGCATATACGTACATTTGTTACCAGATACTAATTAGTTTTAAGGCGTAGAGGAATTAAAACAGAAAGGAAATGAAATCATTGTATATTTGTGTACGGTTAAATTGATTTATTATATTATATTATATTAGTCATGTATCGGTAAAATTACTTTAGAAAAATGTATCCCCATAACCTTGTCTTTTGTCAACTGGATTTGACTGCGTGTATCGAATTTTTAACTGACTACAAAAAAAAAGAAGGTTTTAAATTCGCTTGTATTTGTTTACATTTGTTATCTTAGATCTTGGACTTAAGATAAATGAATTAATACTAGATATAGCTCGACAAAGACAACAATACAATATCTTGATATATAATATTTCTTAATTTATCAATTGTAAAGCTTGTTAATTATATATAGAGTCTCAACGCCAGAGACAATAAGTTAATGTTGCTTTACCCTGTAGCAGCAAATTATCACATTCAAACGTATAAAATTTAGCTAAAACAATTTAAACGTTCAACGCTTGAGTGATGATAATTTCTCGCAGTTTCGCAATGATATTTTGTAGAAATGCTTTTATAACGATATAAACGAGCCTGTGTATTGTCACAGCGTAGCAAATTTCACGCAAACGCTGCGAAAGCTTGCACTTTGTTAAATGAGAGCGACTGCAAAACTCCCGGACACAAACCGCGCGAATGTCGTAAATGTTCGCCACTATGTTATTTGGCAATCCTCGTTGCTGCGTTTTATACCCAGCCCACGCATTGTCCTGTCCAAACACAAGCTACACTTCAATTATGTGACGTGCTGGGGAAAATACTCGTAATTAAATTTTGCATAAAATTAAACTGCCTCATTTAGATTTTCTTTGTAACATACATAGTAAATCATACATATTGGCAAAAGAAAATGAATCTTATCATTATCAGGGGTAATAAATGGGGTAGGTATTTTTTTACCCGAAAATAAAACCAGAGGTACCAAAAACCTTCATTAACAATATCGGCTGCCATAGTAATGTTTTATGTTTTGACAATAACTATTTGACACATGTTACCTTTAATTTAAAAATAAATGCTTGCGAAGCCGCGGGCGACAGCCAGTGTAAAATTAACACCAAAACGAGGTGCAACTACAAAACAATTTAAGAAACATACATTCACAGTGGATTACTAAGAGTGAGAGATTTAAATTAGTAAAATCGAACGCAAAACGTGTTCAAAAAGATTCGTCCATGAAGTTCCTGAAGCTAAAATACATGTTTATCGAAGAAAGTGATAAACGTGCAAGGTTCAATGGTTATGGCTAGTGACCGTCAGTTACCCATGAGTTTCTCATGTGTCCAGCATTTATGATGATAAGAAGAGAAAGCAAATTGGGACAGTGCCTCCGGCACGTCAATCATCTGGCGAAACGCAGAAGTATAAAATACGTCTATTTCACGCCTATCTTTTGTGAAGTCGTAGTGGAGGCTGGCCGCAGTAAGCCATAGTTTACACTGCTGAGAACTTGTGACAGCAACGATTTTAAATTTGAAAATTAACACTTTACATTTTCTCTTTAAAAACTTCTTTGCAAAAAACAAATGGTGAACTTTAATGCATATAGACATTCTCTACCAGTCGACCACGCACGGGAAGAAACAATAAATAAAGAGTTGCACTATGTAGTATTGCTTTCATGTGGAAAGGATATCTCATAAAATAATATAGACAGTACAAAAAATAAATATATTCATATGCATACATACATCATAGACACATAGAACTGCATTCGTTTGTTCTACAAAAGTTACTTACCAATAAAATTGACGTGCAGAACCGCCAACACCAAGAGGCGGGCTAGCGGCCCGCCGNNNNCCATCTCAACGTGCCAGCGCGTGCGGCTGCCGTCTACCGCCACTCTCTAACTTCCACGTACATCTCGACGATGACATATTCAATTTTCTTGAATCTATCTTTGATTTCATAGAGAACCATCGCTCGCTGATATCTGCAAATAAATTGTGACGTTTATTTCTAGTTTTAAATTGTCATTTGATGACTGAGATTGTCCACTGAGCGCTGGCGCTAGTTGTTATATTTTTTCTAATTACTTTAAATTATTGAAGTAAAAACTTGTTTAGCCGCGTTAAGCGATATTTTGTAGGAGAAAATCTCATAGGTTTGTGTGAACAACATGCTAAACATAGTTCAGCAATACGCGACAGCAATATGCTTATTTCCATTTAGAAAAGTTTCAACGAACTTTTTTTCATATTTTTTTAATTAAATTATTTGTTAAGACACAAGGGTTCATTTTTGTCGATTATTTATTTATTTTTGAAATATTGTCGCGCCTGTTTTGAGTTTTCTCTGCTGTCGGCAGTCCTTATGACTGTCTGTGTTGTTTTATTTTGAAAACTGCAATTGCTAATCTTTAGCTGAACGCATGTCTAAATTTACTGCTGGTTTATCCTATTGGCGTATTAACGCCAATAAAAATGCATACATATTATATATACACAAAATTAAATGCATAAATATTATATATATATATACACAAAATTAAATGCATACATACGTTTACTTTTATGGAGTAGTAAAGGCTAAAACACAACGTATACTTACAAGGATAATAAAACGAAATCGTAGCTGTGCCTCTGTAAATATTTACTGTGCCTATGCTTTCGTTAACATACAAACAGCGTACACCCTCATACGTAGATAAATGCGTGCGTACTGCATTGTAAAGATAATGTAAGAAATATAAACATTCCAGAATCATCGCGCGACGTCGGGTAACGTTAAAATATTCCTATTTTTATTCACATTCCGGCTGCGGAGCGCGAGTGATACAGTCGAACGTTATCTAAAATATGAGTGAATGTGGGGCGGCGTAGCGCGGAGGCTACGTGCGGTCTGCACTTAAAGAATTTGATATCAAAGATTCGCCCGCGGCGATGCTAATATGGACCTTGTGGTCGTCCCATTGATAAAATAAAAATTCCTCAAATTCTGTTTATTTATTCGCCCTAATAAAAATTATGCAATTATTTCTTCCTGGTATAAATATTAGTCTTGCTGCTACGATCTAATAGAACCATTGATTTGAACTAAAATAACTCTTAGTTTAACTTAGGCCCATAAACAACTAAATAAAAAAATCAAAGGTGATTGATATCCAACTGATGAATTGTGGGCTATTTATTTTTATGGTAAACGAATAAGGTTACCTCATTATTCGTTTACCTAATGTAAAGTGATGAAAGCTACCTCAGAGCTGCAGCTGATATTATTGTAGCATTAAAATAAACATAATATTTGTGTTACGAGTTACGCCACAAAACAACATCCGCAGTTTTTGTGCTCGAGTAAAATGCGAACAGACACACAGAAAAGCTACTGACGCAAGCAAAATTTCATGTCGTGTTACCAGTCTCGCTATACAATAATAATAGAGTAACAACTAACAAGGTTTACGCCACGAGTGGTTCGAGATAATATTTTTTCGTTATAGGGAGTGGAAATAGAAGGGGAAGCGCTAACCAACTTATAAAAATCCATTCCATTAGGTAAAAGTGAAACGTAATGGTTGTTTGTTTTGTACCACGAGACGGAGGCCCGAAAGACGTTAATTTAATTTATCTCACTTCCATCTAAAATTACTATCATTAAGAAGTATGAACGCCAGTTTCTTTTCATTAAAACCGAAAGAGTCACTGGCAATAATTTCAAATAATGATAATTAGTTCCATATCCAATCTGATTAATCAGTGTAACGTCGTTTCAGCCAACACATGTCCACTCCTACATGTTGGTTTGTTAATTTTGTAGGTTAATCACTACAAAGATCTGTGCCTTCATTTTTCACTCTCCTTAATTCCTTGCATTACACTTACTGTATTTTATTTCTGAGTTTTGAAATTAGAAAACCTATTGAATCAAAAACTTGGAAAGAATATTTACATTGAATATTGACATTTAAATAACATAGGATGGTATGTAAGGTCCTGTAATTATTTAATAGCAAATGCTTGACTAGAAATTGAAACCCAGTGACGCTTATATACCGAAATATAATCTTCCTAAATGATATTTTACAAGTAAGATAAATAAGTTATTTTGCGTAGCATAAGATATCATGATGTATATAAAGGGAATTTTCATACGATTCAAAAGCGGAAAATTTTCAATTCACTACAATTTCCATAGTTAGGTGCTGCAAAGCTGCATTTGAAATGTTTAGAGGGGCCGAATGTTTTCGCCTCGGCACAGCAAATTATTCTAAACCATTAGCAAGTCGTTGCGCAAATGCTGCGCGCGGCCCGGCCGCTGGTCGTATACGGGACCGTCGAATACATATAGCGCTCATTGTCGGAGCTAAAACGTTATAGCATTTTACAATTGTTATTATCGCTTTTATTTTTTGCCATTCACAGTACAGACCTAGGAAGAATAAAATGTAGCAGCTTTTTGATGCAAATTATTTTGTGACAACAATGCAGAAATGACAATGTGTATACTTCTGAACAAAATTAAAAAGTATCTGATGGAAGTAAACAATTTTTTAAATGTAATACCATTTTTATACATTGTATTGAAGAACATGAATTGTTGATTTTTTTTACTTCTGATTTTTGTTAGTTGTTAGAACTTTTGTAAAACAAAACTAATGTAAGGTTACAATATGATGTATTTCGGATAACTAAAGGGAAAACTGGTACCGTACCAGTTGAATTATTTTAAATGACTTTGCTTGTAATTAATTGATGACGCCCGTTGATTGAAACGTACAATACGAACTACTGCAGCTATTTATACAAGGAAATATCAAAGGAAAGTGAAATGTCGGCTGAAAAAATATCATGGGTAAAGAACTTGAAAGAAAGAGAACCCTTTCACTTTTCTGCCGCGAGAGTTCAGGTTCCCTAAATAATTGCCATCCAGCAATAAAGCTAGATTCAAACACACACTGTTAAAAATCTAAAGATATGCGCGAGACCTGGGTGAGAACCCATAGGGTTAGATAGAGATCATGGATCCTGGTACACCTCTCTAGCTTCTTCTACATCCGTACTCCTTATGTAACCCTCTTTTAGTTAGTCATTGCTTAAAATCTGCATGATTTAATATTGATTTAACATATGTTTGAATGAGGGGATATGTGCTATATAAGTTAAAACCGTCACTGTATTTACAATTAATCTTAAAACAACTATTGATTGACAACCATTGTTAATTTTATTACAAGAATATTATAAATTACGATCTCGATAAAACTCCCGGTGCTCTTAAGAAACTCGAAGATCCGTTAAGGAACTGTTAGGGTGCGATAAACAATGATGTTTTAACGGTTTTGCCTTTGTTTTTAAACGAAACAGTTAATTTCTTTTAAGCTTTGAATATAACAATATATTGTTTACATGGCAGCGTTAGGAGAAAATGTAATTTAAAACATAACGCAACAAGAGAAACAATATCATTTAACTTTTCAGCAATTTCAGGAAATAAATTTGAATTAACATTCGCGTACGGGAAAAGATTTACCCGGTAGTTCATTTTATCGCAACATAGCAAATTGTTGAAAGAGTATTTTACAATACACAGTTATGTTAACACGGAAACATTATTGGAATGCATGTATATATTCAATATTCATTGAATAAACCGTATGGAAAATTACAATAAACATGAAGAGGATGACAAACGGTCGCGCAGCCGCGGCCATCCCGCGAAGGCGCGATAACGCCGCGATCGTCACCGGATGTTGTAATTAATGCCAGCGCCACATCATGCATTTCCGGTACCGGCCGCGTGCAGGTCAAGCGACATTATCGTATTGTATAAAGCCTCATTGTGCCCGTTCATAAGTTACTTTCAAGTTATGCGACGGGACGGAGTGAATTATTTCAATTTTCAAGTAGTGAGAATTGTTCCGAAGTAATAAAGTTTTTAGGGTTGATTCGCATGACTGGGTCTTTATTGCCATTTAATGGATATTAAGGAATTGTTCTGTTCTTCTGATTTTCTGTCAATTAGACATTGTGAATGTATCGTTATCATATTAATAATAAAATTATATGACGCGTGTTCTCTTATTCAGATGTTATAATGTAATAAACTGTAAAATTCAATAAACTTTCAAAAAAATCAAATTCACATAGAAGGCATATCCGTTGTTGTATCCTGCAAAAAGCGGCTTACTTTGAGATACAGATAGATATAGAACCTTTCGATATTTTTGTCTTTGCAAGACAATAAATAGTTTGTACTGAACCCTACATTGTATTACGACACAGAAGATATACTGGGGGAATGCCATAAAGACAGAAGAGGGCGTTGGTTCTAAAGAAATATAAATTGGCGCGAGTTATTATCACAGAAGATATGATTGCCGATACACTACACTGATAAAACAATACTTAAGTACAATTAATTATTCCCGAGGTGGGTTGGTGTCAGGCAGGCGGCCGGCCGTAAAAACTGTAGCCAAAACCTATACAGTATGGACTACAATCATACTGTGCCGAACCGAAATGAATGGAAAAAGGGCAGGGAGATGATAACTGAAATCTACATTTTGTACAGTAAAAAGGGTTGTAAAAAATGTGTTGTTCCAAAAAATATTTTTTTTAAATACATCCTTATTTTCCACCAGAAGTGACATACTTTCTAGTTAAATCTTTCACGACTAGAAACGTTTCCACCTACGCAAGAGTAGTATTGTGCGGTGAAGAAAGATTCCGTCTTTCATTTCTCCGAGCTTTTTATATTTCAAACGTTTGCAAAACTCAAAGTGAAGGTTGTATAAGCTCTCAAAAACCCAGTTGAGATTAAAATCAGCAAACTTTTTAGAAATTAATGTTGCAGATTTTAATCATCTGAATATTTGTTATGCCAATATTTTTAATTTTGATAGACAGCATACAGAATTCAATTGAAAGTGAATAATCGCAAGTTTGTGTGTTTTGTGCAATAAATACAAGCATTTCTGTCGGCAACGGACTTTGAACTTAAGTAGTTCACTCAATCGGAAAATCGCTATCAGACATTCTACATCGGTCATCGACATCTACGATTTTTGACTTATTAAATTATTAGCGACCCGCCCTTATCCCTGTCTTTGCTCGGATAGCATAGCATATGATAATAATAAATCAGCCTTTGTTAGTATGTTTCCCCACTGCAGGGACACAGGCTTTCTCTCCGAGATAGGAAATATATGACGATTTTTTTGTTCTGTTATACCACGTATGAACGTTACACTACACTATAATAAATTTTGGCGAATTTAAAAAAAAAGCTTAATTAATCATATATGTTTATCTTCCTCGTGAATTACTCCGTCCATTAGTCGAAACTATAAATAAATCGACAGTCAGACTGTTGGCGACCGAATCAAAGGGCGAGCATTCGCGTCTCCGCTACCCAAACACATGTTGCCTAAGGACAATGAGCGGGCGCATAGTTAGAATTCCTTGAGGATAAATTTAAGAGAAATCGTGGGAAGCAAGGACGTTTGTTATTAGTTTCTTGTAACGGTCAATAATAACGAGATATCTAAAAGTACTTGCCGCTTTAAAATCAAGAAGGCGGATGGTCGGTCGAGCTACAGGGATATTTGTTTATTGCACCAACTCTAACGGTTATCGGTGTTGTGAATATTTCTTACCGTGGGAATAATGCTTGGGACTCGTTATACAAGACTTTACAAGTATAAATTATATGTGCATAATGTGTGAGAATTAATCGCCATAGTTGCCCATTTGTATGTGTATATCGGAGCGTGCTCAGTTTGATCGATTGTTTATGTTTACAAATAAATAAGAATAAGGGTAGTTGAAAATAATGTTGACATTGCCATCTAGTCGATTTATTTTTAAGAGCGGGTACACCCGAATGGAGTTGTAGGAGTCATGGCGGGCGAGTCGTCATTCTTGAACAGCGACTCGCTCGAGATGATCGCTTGCAAACCCATTAGCTCTTAATCGTGATTTATTGTTGTAATCTTTGAATATTTTTAGTTATTGTTATTTGGAAGTAGTAGTACAGTGATCAGACTACATTGTGAGAC
>JWHW01057624.1:113571-145492 GCA_000931545.1 Papilio glaucus
ATTCGGTTATAACCCTAAAGTAACAGCCTGAGCCGAGACTCCCGAGGGAGCCCTCGAGCTTAGTTACTACAAAGAGGATTAGGCTAGGCGCACTCTGTGCTCTGCCTCCTCTAACCCGGTGAATCTGTAAAAGCCCAAAAAAAAGCCAAAAATCAGTCGGAATCAAGCTTCCGTCGAGACCGAACCATGAGGAACTTACACTCTTACAAAGTGGTTTTCTTGAGCTACGGTCCTTGTCTACGATTCGATACTAGCGGCTACACCGCTCTTTTACAAGATCCACAGACGGGTGTTTACCAGCGCAAGGCGAGGGACCGAGTCGCTACTTGGTAGCGGTACGCTTACCGCGAGAGACCGAGTAGCGTACCGAGAGGGGCAATAGGCCCTCCCTTCGAACGTGGCACCAGTCACACAATTAGGAGCTGTCCCAGGCAGCGGTACGTAGTCCCAATCACCATCTAGTGAGGCGCAGCCGTAAGGAAGATGTTGAAAGGGGACTTTGTTTTATACGAAAACAAGAGCTCCCGGCCCGAGACCATGATCATCCGTTCCGCGGCGGCTGTTGATTTCTTCATTCATTCAAAAATCCGATTTTTTAGACATTTTCTAAAGTTTATGTCAAAAGACGAAGAAGTGAAAGACAATAATGCTCAAGATATATGTTGATTTGGATAAGGATTGATCTAGAAAAATATCATGTTAAAAATAAAGATAGACATATGCCATCGCGGAGACTAATCTAGTTTTTTCCTTTATTATTTTAATGTGTAGCTCATGCCTACCTAAGCTATAAAATATATTTCATCATCTCCCTGCACTTTTCCGTTTTATGTGGGGTCAGCATATATGGTTTTCGACTTCCACATCGATCCGTCATTTCAGTCGTCGCTCCCATCTTGATGTCACCTTTCACGCAATCCATCCATCTTTTTTAGATCTACCGACATATCCCTCTACATTAATATGTAAAACTCTCTTTGTCACATGCCATTCCCTAATCATAACATGCCCATACCATGCTAACTTAACTTTTCCACTTGATATTTGTAAAATAATAAAAGAGACTTATATAGTACTATGGATATGTCACCGACCGATTGTAAGGGCAGGCACTTTTTAATCTGGCTAGTCAAATTCTAAACGGTCGGCACATTGTCAGTTTAACGAAATATTGAGAATGTGCCGTTTCTTTTCTGGGCACTTTACAAAGAGGCGAAGTAAAGCAGGCGCATATTTATCCAATAGACATGAATGTCTTTGTCTACAAAACGAACTTTGAGGGCCGATTGGTCGAAACTTGAGACCCGCTTTTTTGATTCGTTGCCAGTCATCCTTTAATCAATCGTTAAACGTAAACAAATAAATGTGATTTTATTTTCAATTATTTTCGTAGCATTAGTATTACTACATTTACTACTTACTTTTCCAACAGGTTATAGACAGTGAAAAATAACCAAAATTTTTTTCACCTTTTTCAACTGAATCGTCACAAACAATATTACACAGGTTTTTTAAACATTAAAAATTACTTAAACAAAAAACGTATAGTTAGTTGAATTAACTAATAATTATTTTTCACTGTCCCAATTCCAAATCCAATTCCCATTCTTGTCAAAATAAATAACAAATTTAATTTTAGTTCTGTATGTAAATGTTATTTATAATTTCAGTTACTAATAGTACGAATATAATTGAAAATAACATCACAAGCATTTAGCAACAACTTGCCAGTAAATGAAAAGAAGTGGCGCAGGATACGAGTTTCGAGCAATCAGCGTGGACGTTTCGTTTTGTCGAACGACATTTTTATCGTATTCACAATATGCGTATCGTACGTCGGCCAATGACTTCGCCCCATTAGAAAGTGACTGGAAATAAAACGTCATATTGTCAATGATTCGTTCAACTGAGAATGTGCCGACCGTTTAGAATTTGCCTAGCTTAATTATAAAGCGTCTGCTCTGACAATCGGTCGGTGACAGATACAAATCAACAAATCTATATAATTTAATTTCTCGGGCCACTGCTGATGAAAACCGGACCAAACTTGTGTCTGAACTGCAGAGCCTATTAGGTGAAGTCTCGGATTGGGGTCGAGAAAATCTTGTTGATTTCAATCCCAAAAAGACATTAGTCTGAGCCATTACCCGCTAAAAAACAACCCTTTGTCGTCGATCTTCGTTTCGAGGGAACTCCCCTGGTTGCCACAGCCAGTATCGGTATTCTCGACGTGGACATATCGAGTGACGTTCAGTTTCGCGGTCACTTGGAAGACAAGGCCAAGTTGGCCTCTAAAAGCTAGGTGTACTCAGTAGAGCGAAGCAGTATTTCCAGCCGGGCCACCGCCTTCAATTGTACAAGGCGCAAGTTCGGCCCCACATGGAATACTGCTCGCATCTCTGGGCGTCGTTGAGCACCTCGGTGTTCCCGCCGCTCGTTTACCCCCTTCTCTTATAAAAATTAACCGTTTCTAAATCAGGTGCATGGTAAAGAAGCAATAAGCGGTTAAACAGACAGACACGTAGGCCTACTTTCGTTTATACTATATCCATAGGTAGTCATAAAACTTAAGTCGGGAGGGGGGGGATTAGAAAAATGCATCGCACAATACTAATGTCGGTTAGGGGTAAGCACTTTTGATATTGTCATCCGTTTGGACGTTAACACATTTGGTAGAAATACCTAGGGACGACACTTCTATTATAACTATTCACTATTAATTTCCCTTTATTAGCTAAAGCGATTAAAATGATACGATGATAAATATTTAAACGGTAAAAATCACAATGTGATGGATGATGGCTCGCGCAACCATACTTGGTCTTAAAGGTTCGGTCACACAGCGCACTGTCCGACTGGCCTGAGGAAATATAGGTATATAAAGGCTTGGGTCGGGTGTCCTTAAGTAAGCGTTTTGCATCCAGGTATTGTAGTCGACGGGTTTCAAAATTCGTAACAGCCATATTAACAGAGTTGCATCATTCTTGTCTCTATTGCACAAGCTCTTCTCGACCATTAACTCTCGTGCAGTGAGATGACGCTTAATGACATATCTGCATCGTAAGAACTGACCTCCAGGTTTCACCCTTTCAGCAGTGAGTAAATAAATACAACTAAGAAGGGAAACCTGGTGGTCAGACAGCCTGGCGTCACAAAATCAAAAACTACACACGTAATTGCTATCTTTCAACCGAATGAATATACGTAAAATATATACAAATTACTAAATTAATGATGAAATCAATGACAAAACATGAAACCGCATCTCAATTAGACAAATGTTGCATTAATACAATGTCCACAAATTAATGAATGATCAGCTCAAAATATTTCGCTATCCAGTCGCGGTCGCTTCCCACTCATTTGTAAGAGCGGCAATTATAAACCAGAGTAATCAGGGCGCTGCCGACTGTGGCCGTTATCCCTGATTCCACGGTGCAATAAAGTGATTAGTATGTATGCCAGGCACATTGGCTTTTATCCACATCTACAAATTGAGTAAAAAAAAACAAGATAAAGCTTTAGTGTCGTATCCAAACTGGGGCGTGTACAGCTATGACTATTCATTTTAAATATAATATATTAGGATCCAAATGTTAGTAGTAAGATACCCTACTAATGTATACAACTGGCTTACATTATTTGCACATAATTACTTTAGACGCACACAACAATCCGATGATCTGGTCGTAGGTTGCGGAAGCCCTCTTTTCTCACTTGTAACTCGGTGTTTGTACAAAGATTATCGTTTTTAAAACTGTATCTCTAAAATTATTATATTTATATAAGCAGGTAAAAAGATTTTAATTGTTACATCTTAGACGGAAATTCAGGAGGATCAAAGTGACAGAAATGTCAAGGACACGTCACGCTTAGACTGATTTTGTTACATGAGAGAGAAAAACGATGTATAGATATCACGGAAGTGGAGTAAACGAGAACGACATAATAAACTTAACCCAAACCGACGTACTACGACGATTTGGCCTTCCTTTGACTTTCAAAAACAGAGTTCCGAAAAACCGCTCATTTTATTTATTAAATTTGAGTGTGAGCCATGACCTGCAGTTATCTGTAGTGTATCCTTGCATACCTAACATTCGTCAGAGGCAGGCCGTAATTAATGCCGACGTGGACAGCGCCGGGCCTAATGAATGGACGGTGTAGCGTGTCGCGCAAAAACTCCTGTTCTCAAACACGTTGCGAATTTCGGGTATAACCTAACACCGCTCCCATAAGCCGCGTACGAAATTCTAGATGTCAAAATGATAGGCACATATTGGGCAGATATTGATTTTCGACTGACGCTGCGATTTTATTCTAGTTGTATGTCGTGTTTGGTTAGATTTTTTATTCAATGTTGTATTTGTGTTTACAAATGCAATTTATTCTTTCAGTTTGTTCGCCCCGCATGATATTTAAATTGAGATTTGTGGCTGGGGTAAATTGTGGATCAAATATGACCCATATATTAGACAAGAATGTCTTTAAATCTGAAAAAAGATATTCTTTGAGTTCACGAACAATTTTAATTGGCAAATAGCGTAGAGTATTTTACCAAATTATGTCTACAATTTACAGACAGATATAAATCAAATAATAAATATTCCTACTCATAATTTACGGTACGCAGCAACCCCGTTGTTGGAAGGTAATGGATGCCCCGCTAGATATCAGCGAGAGCCGACTTTAAATAACTCAGCGTTCAGGAAACATGGCCTCACTCGTGCCTACAAATCCACTTAACTGTATTTCTCACACTATTAAGATAAGAGGGCGGCCGAATAAAAATTACCTTTATCGCTGCGTAAGGTGTAATTGATTCTTATTACATCCTGGTGTCACGGAGCGGGACATAATGGCCGTTTGGGACGCGTGAAACGTCTTAACGATGCGGAGGAAATTAAGAAAATATCTTTTAATTTTTGGACAATTCCGCACATGATTGTGTTGCCAAGACCTTAGTTACTCGTAGCCAAAAAGTTCACAGCTAGATGACAATAATACGAATATACTTAGAATTGAGTCCTACGGAATATACTATTATTCTATTTATTGATGGTATTAGGAGCCAAATTAATTGATCAGTTCACGGATCTTAAGAGATCGCAGCTACGCGTCTACATTTGCAACAACCGCGAACGTTATGGATGCGTTACGTTGGAGTATTTTGTTGAAAAATCAGGGGTTTCTTCTCCTAACGTAGAAGGAGAGGAGGATGGAACTAGAAGAAAATTGAGGTTGCGGTACCTCACGCCACAGGCGAAACTCTGAACTATTAATGTCGCGAGTCCACGCCGGTACTCTTTCAGGTTGTGTTACTTTAGTTCCACCTGAGTCTATTAGCGTCTAAAATTAATGAAGTATCTATTACGGATTACATTCGTTTATTGAAGAACCAATCGCTTACATTTAAAAACGTAGTCACCGGTAGAAAAACAATTGACGTTGGTAGAATATTTTCAGATTATAGTGACTTTTTAATTTCTTTTTAAAATGAAAATTGAGTTTCGAAATTAGATGCCTACAAAACTAATTAAAATAAAACTTATTTTAGGAAGACTATACTAAGTTTAGGAATGAAAATAGAAAATAAAAAATATTGAAATTGTTACATTTCAACAAGTTTTAAATTAAAATTACTAATCTTAATATACCTTTTCGTACTTGGATCGTAGAAATTCATACAGAAAATGAATGGAATATTAAATTATGCAGGTCTTCATTTTATATAAAACTGACGAAGCGTCTTGTTAGGCTTTCAAGATGCTTTTAAGTTAATGAACAGCTTAAAAAAAGTCTATTGACTCCTTTAAGGAAAGTGTTTTATACAAATTAATATTTTGAAAACTTAAGTGACGTCTGGACAAACACGTAACGGTACTTCTTTTTATAAAATTTGGTGGAATATTATGTTTTTTCAGCTTCGCTTATATTCTACTAACAAAAATAACACTTTACTTGATTATCAACTCTATTTACTGGAACGAAAGGATAATAATAATTTTGATAAATGTTTCTATTATTTTTTGTTAAATATAAACATTAAAAAGTAATTAAACACAAAAATGACTAGGAATGGGTGAGTCTTAATGATGGCACATAATTTTTTTGTCTTTAATTAAAATATTTTGTATTACTGTATACTCCTATTTCCAGAAATAAGTATAAACGGAACAAGTAATGTAATAAAAATCCTTATTAGGGAAAAAGGATATTAAAAGAGATCGTTTTTGATTAGGTTTGAAAAAGGTTTTGGTAGTTTGGACATATTTAAAGTTCAAACGAGGATAGAAAACAAAGATAAGACAGTACAGAAGTGTGTGACAATTTTTGTATTGGCTTACATCGACCTGTGCGATGCATACTATGGAACGTAGAAATATAACTGTATAAGAGTGACAGAATGTCAGGATCTCTCAAATTGAAAATTTGTGATCTCTATTTCTCTTTCATAGACACAGATGTGATGTGTTATATTATAAAATACTTTTAATAAATAAAAAACGAACTTTATAAATAGTTTGCCAGTTTTAAGCACGCAGTTCAAACAATTCCAATGCTATAGGTAACATTACTGTGTACCAACCAGTACCAAGGTATTTAGAATGACATTTTTATATGACAGACATTGTGAATAATTGCTTAAAATAAAATTTCATGAGATATAAAATGGTAGACGATAGAGTTTCTTTATTGCATAATTCAATGTTGAAGCAATAATGTTGAGAAGCTAACTCAAAGTATCAAACAATTATTATTATAATGTATTTTAAAAATATAGTTATATGCACGGCGTGTGGAATTGCTGTGTAAATTGCTATTGTTAGTGGAGTAAAGTAGGACAGAGGAAGAGAGATGTTAAAAAATCGAGAGGAAGAAAAGAATAGGAAGGAGACGGGGAAAAGTTCTTAATTTTTATTTCAAAATCATGTCAATAGCTGTATCTATACTAATATAATATAATCGGTAAAGTTTGTGTGTTTGGATGTTCGGGATATCCATACTATTGTGTATATATACTATTGTATTATCCATATATCCATACTACTGATTCGATTTTGAAAACACTTTCACTGTTATAAAGATTTATCATTTTATATTAAATATAATAAAGTTAAAGAAGTTGTTTGTTTGCGCTAATCTCAAGAACTACCAATCGGATTCGAAAGATCCTTTTTGTATTTGACAGCCTAATGATTACGGCAGGTAATAAGCGGTTTAACTTCTCGCTATGACCTTTGGGAGGTGAGTAGAAAAAAAAATAATGCTAAGCGTAAAATATGTATTAAAACGGACAAGCGATGTATTTCACGGGCAAGTGGACCCGCGAGGCACATCTAGTCTAAATAATAAGTCACTTCCCATAAGGTGAACGTCCGGCTTGTCATTATTCCGGTGATAAAAATATTAAAAAAAATGTTTTTAAATTATATCTTCCGTAATATAATTTTCTTATATAACAACAACTGGCTGCTAGTAGGTAAGGCAACTTTAACCCTCGCTAAATATAATTTTCATCGCAAACCGAACACGATAAAAGCGATCGCTGAAATATGAGAATAACTGATCCGTTAGATTGAAAGGTCTCACGCGTATAACGGGATCTTTCTTAAAATATATCTGTATTAACCTTGAATTAATAAACATTCAATTAATTTAGGGCTTCTACCCGTAAAGTTTGGCTTAACGTTTGTATAATAAGGATAAACTTTCGCAAGAGAACAACATTACACAACGTTTATAGATACGACTAAGTCTAGGACAGCTTGTATCACAACTGTAAGATCCACTGACAGTGTCCTAGCTTCTTACTGAGACATTCATTTTTTTTCGGCGGCGGATTCAATACAAAGATTTATTGTTAATATGAAAGATATATAAAATAGATAGACAGATAATTTTGAACAATACGCATGCTATTAAAAATAATGTTGATGATATAATTAATTCTCTACTCTGTGTGACGATCGATTCGAGTCAACTTTACACTTGTGTAATGTCTTGTGACTTAAGGCTATACGAACAATTCTAAAGCTTTCAATACTCTTGATGGAGTAAACTATTTTCAATATTTATATTTTCGAATTTATGTTTCATACCTTTTTCTTTATTGGTAACTATAAATTACGATATAATATATCATAGTATATCATATTTTCTCTGCTCACTAATATTTTTTAAAATATTTACTTCAATTACCATAATTTCTTCCTTTTTCTCTTCATCCCATTGTAAGATAAACTATTTGATGATATACTATAATACTGCATGACAAATTCTAACGCATGACCCCTTACATTTGACAGAGATAACCATGAACCGTTTGCTAATTGAACTAAATCTGAAGACCCTTCGAGAAAAATAAAAAGTGGCTTCGCTTACGTGCATTCTATGTATAAAATTCAGTGTAGACATGCAAGGACTGTTAGACGAGTAAATATAATTTTTACGAGTAGACACAATGACTAACAAAACATTTAATAAAGTAAATATGGTAATTTATTAAAGAATCGAGCGAAAATAATTCGAGCTTATAAATGCAAGAATTTTACTAGCAGTAGTATCAAGTTTACTGGGTGAATGGATCAACCATTGCACGTAAAAATTGTAAGCATTGTAAAAATATAGCCTATCATACTATCGGATAATACACCTATCTAATTCATTCATTCAGAGTTTACTCATTACAAACAAACAAATCTTTCATCCTTATAATATATCGATAAAATATTTTTTTATCTTAAATGCAAAAAGTCCACAAATAAATGCCACTGTAGGCTACCACGCTGTTACACTACAACTCGTAGGTTCGATTCACGGAAAAAGTTGCCTTAAGGTTTGAAAAACACCACGAATATTTTCTGCAAAGTATTACTATCAGTGCATATATTTTATCGATTATTAAAACCATATACAACTATAAAATACCTGAATGCCGCCTGAATCCATTGTAAAGTTTCTGTGTACTGTACGGGTGTTTTGATCTTTTACATCTTCTTCACAAAGCACACAACAAGTTTTGCACTTAAAACATCGCCGGATTTTGATTAGCGGCGTATTTGTTCTAAAGCAACATTTTCCCCATTTCACTTTCAGAGTTTATCAAGCGAAGTTATATTAAAGCTCTTCAAAGTCAAACACTCAAAAGTTGTGGGTGTATTCGCGTTCGGAGATAAAAGGCAACTAAGCTCGCACTGTGTAAAGTTGTGCTCGGCTGCGGCACAGGTTCGCGGCGGCTCGTAGCTCGACTGCGACACGCGGCCAAACGCGCGGCGTCGCGGCGACGGCGGCGCGTTTCAGGCCGTAGGAGGAGTCTTCGACCAAACCACGCCTACCAAGAAGCTACACATTTCTTTTTCAATATGTGTAATTCAATTTCGCTTATGTCTTCGCTGGGAAAGTTGATGCCCCGTTGTCGTTCAACACAATGTTTTTTTATGTAAAGTGTATTGTAGATCGCGAACCGAGTCGGCCTGGGCTATACCACGCTCCGTGCGATTTTCGTTTTCTTTTTTATCTCAATTTCACGTGCTGTTGAACGCTTATATCTATTGTGCTTGATGAAAAGACACTGAAATGTTTTTATTTTAAATACGATAACAAAAGCTGACTTATAACAATTTTGTTTAATAACCACATGGATATTTCAGACAATAGAATACTTTAGCATCGACGTAACGACAAAAAATATATGCTCTAGCATATTTTAGCCCAACTGGGGTGGTCAAAAATAGTAACAAATATTACTTTTTCACAAAGCTAATGTAGGAAGGATTGTTCGTATGACAATATCGTACCTAAAAATAGCACAGTGAAGGATAATTTTGTTTATTTAATTATAAATTTTATACAAACTTTCTAGGAAGAACCTTGGCGTTTAGATTTCCCTTATGGAGGTGTAGCTACTGAGATCAAGTTTATTTAAAGACAAAGCGTTCGACTCACGTGCATGGTTTGCTTACCATGCGGTAATGATTTTTTTTAAGATAAACTAAAGAATAACCGTTCTTATAAATAACAAGATGACCCGGCGAACTTCGTACCACCAAAATATATTGATTTGATAATAACTCTTCCGAAGTCCGATCCAATTATCAATCCTCTTCATTCAACTATTATTCATTGAGACTGATAATATTGGTTGCATCGCGACCAGTATAAGTTAAGTTAGTGAACAAATAATTTAAATTAATTTTATAATTGAAAAATGAATGTAGTTCACATTCAATGCCCGGCTTCCTCGCAAACTCAGTTTAACATTAATTCTTTTCGGCAGGTAAATAAACAACGGTGAGAGACGCGAACATGCGACTCAGACTTTTTCCACTCTCGATAATTGTACTTGTCTCTTTGACGTTGTACATAAGCTAATTCTTATTGAGTCTCCTTTCTTTACGTAGTCGAGGTTTATTAAGTTTACAACTAACTAAACCAAAATACGTGCGTAAGGCGGATCCTGTTTCTTCTATTTAACAGAACACATCACTCAATGCACTTGCCCATTCACATGGGGCTTTGTGAAGAAATCCGTTAGAGATTGAAATTTTTCTTTAAAAACTCTGGCAGTGAAGTTATGTCCATTATTTTGAGTGATTTCAATCCGCTGAGAGGTACAGATGAATGTAAGAATAAGTTTTGGCGACTATATTGTCTAACAAACGACATCGTATTTTACGCGTACTTGGGAATAGCGAACCGCGCTCATGTAAAGTGACGGCCAAAATTGTCAATCTTCTTTTTCCTTCTAGAATGTGTAATTCTAGAAACTATGAGTGTTTCTGGTGGTGGAACTGATTGCGGTAATTCCAACCGCAAAACAAAATTTAGGGGCTGAATTTCAACAACTCATGATACGGAAAAATAACTGTTATTCTCCAAACCTTACTGATTTATGTGAATTAAATTCATTTTGACATCGCGAATCCATTTCAAATGATGTCAAAATGAATTTAATTCGCTTAAATTAAATAATTTACAAAATCCACTACCTTCTTTACGAAAAAATAATGTTAAATGTAAACAATTCATTACACTTTTAACAACAGTGGATAATGAATAATTGTGCATGAGCACGGAGCTATCAAATGCAAATTTGACCACGATCCACGATTTGATGACGAATTTATGAAGTAAAAATTATATTTTTTCTTTGTGTTTTTCATAATAAAATATGAAATAAAATCTTCTTTTTGTTGTATCCTAAATAGTCCAAGTACCGAAGCAAATAACCTAGATTATCCGATGAACGTCCTAGATTAGTTAAAATTAGTTTAACAAAATTCAATTGAAAGCAACGTTTTAAGTTTATCGAATATGAAAAATATATTTTAACATTGAATTCAAAGGTTTCTGGTCGAATACATTTTTATTTTATTTTATCGTGTGTAAATAGTAATGGATTTCTCTTGTGCGAACACGGCAACTACAATTTTCTGCCTGTATAATGCAATCCGTAGGAATCACGGCTAAATTGCAACGACCTTTTTAACCGACTTCAAAAAGGAGGAGGTTATCAATTCGTGTGTATGTTTTTTTTGTTTGTTACCTCAGAATTCCGCTCCTGGTGAACCGATTTCGATGATTCTTTTTTTGTTCGAGAGCTAATGCTTGTCGATTGGTCCCAATTTTTTAAGTCAAGATTTGACCGGTAGTTTTTGAGTTATTCTTAACAATGCATAATATGACAACGTTGAATTTTACTTTCTTGGCTTACGAAGGCTAAACTATAGGACTTACATTAAAATGATGTATACAAAAATAATTGTAGCTTTTTACATAAGCTAAATAAAAGTCTATCTTCTATAGTTGTCTCACAATAACCATTTTTATCTTAGGAAACATTAATTAAAACGCACTCCATACTTACTGCGCGATTATTCGTGTTCAGTATGAATCCTTATCCATTTAAATGTCTTAGTTATCAAGAGAATTTAATGTAGATTATAACTTTATCATTCTGACCAATAGTTTAGAAGATATCAAAAATAGATATCAAAAAAGTAAGTAAAAACTTCGCGCAAGTGATTTCAAAAGCCCCATATAAATTAGATTCACTAAAAATCGAGAAAAAAAAACTTTTAAACATAAATAAAACCGACTTCAAAAAACTATATTCAAAAACAAGAAATGCACTCAAAAGTATAAAATAATTTTACGCAATTTAACATAAGAATCAATTCTTAATCATTTATTTTATTTTTCTTTATTTTTGAAGTCGGTGTCAGCGTCAGCTGAGGAAATACCAATATAAAAGGATGCCTTAATAAACATTTTACAAATGAACTTTATACTATAATAGTGACCCGCCCCGGCTTCGCCTGGATACCACTAAATATGTTGAACCGACCAACACAGCTGACACCGACTTCAAAAATAAATATGATTAAGAATTGATTCTTATGTTTAATTGCGTAAAATTATTTTATACTTTTAAGTGCATTTCTTGTTTTTGAATATAGTTTTTGAAGTCGGTTTTGTTTTTGTTTAAAAGTTTTTTTAATATGGACGATTCTCCAATTGTTATTTGTTTTTCACTTGTTCTAAGCTTACAGGAGGTCCGCGTATAAGCGACCGGCAATATTTATCTTGCCGCGCTCGTTGGCTTTACGTTTGTTATACACAAACTTATTGCATTTTGCGCCTAGTCGCTTAGATTCCATTTTCAGTAGCTCCTGAACGGTATACATACATGCAAATCCAAGTATTTTCATTATCCCTTACTCGTCGGTCATCACCGTAGCTCACCCTGCTTCGATGACCTATGTAAAATTATACGGAACTGTTTTCACGTCACTCAAATGTGTCGAACTCATTTTGTAATCTTTAAAATATTAAAATCTAACTTTAAACAAAAAATAAAAATCGAATATCAAACAAATCACATGACAACGTCAAAACAATGTCAAAAGACTGTATGGAATGGTTATATGATATTCGTGCGCGCGCAGTTGTCAAACGATAATTACGCCACGAACGCCGCCTAACATGAAGTTTTAAAAGTTTCATAATCTTAAAATAACACACAAAATTACCGATTTTGTTCTTTTTTCTTTTGGTTTTTCCTATTTTCTCTACTTTTAAACTTTCCTTGGATTGGGGGGATGATACAAAAAGAAAAAGAATTATTCAAATCGGTTCAGACGTTTTTGAGAATAAGCATGCCTAACGAACAGCAATTCATTTTTACTAACGCCCAGTTTCTAAAAGGCTGATCAACGGGAAAGAGAACTGTCAAATATCTGATCAAATGTCACTTGAGTTGTTATAAGCATGGTCATCATGTTTCTTTTAAAAACTGAAATTGATTTGACATTATATTTAACTTGACAAGAACCTTGGAGTCATAGAAATGTGATAATTAAGTCAAGGCAGGATTGTGCGTATCTTATATCTGGTGTATACTGTTTAATAATATAAGCAGTCCCATCTCATCAAAAGTTGTTAATACAAATGCGAGATCTGGTTGAGGCCAATTGGCACCAAGCCACTTTCAAATCACTTCGATCGAATGAAAAGAAAGTGTGAGACTTGTAGAGTAACATTTACACATTACATTTATCATCATGATCATCATATTCCTACCCTCATTTTATGTGGGGTCAGCAAAACAGGTTTTCAACTTCCGATTCGGACTTCAACGATGGTTTTGTAAATTTTCCCCTTTAATTTAAAGGAAATTCGTGGGTCACATATCAAGCCCATTTCGTCCATCCCGCATTTATTCTATTTTTCAGGTCACAGTCAATATCACCATCGTTTTGGATCAATGAGCCGAGGTACCAGAATTCGGAGCAGACTGGAAGAGATACATCGCCTAAAGCAATAAGGACATAGCTGGGTGGACCACCGAAGTCGTAGAATAGGTGTTCCGTTTTTGACTTGTTAATCTTAAGTCGGACACTTTACAGGCATTCCCGCCGACAAAAACCATGTTGTCGGCAAACATCATACACCAAGGTCGCCTACGCAGGACACACCTCCTCCTGTATATCCGATCGCAATGCATCGATTACCTGGAGGAACGGATAATTGTTTAAAGCCAGCGGATCCCTAATGCAAACCTGCAGCTTCACTGAACTTGATGGTTGCTCCGGCTTCAAGCTTTGTATTCGTATTTGTTTTTTTGGTACGAAGTCCTTTTACGCGACTAATAGTAGAGTGAACTGACAGAAGTCGTCTATAACGTAAGGAAAACGCTTTAAGTTTGTTTGCGTGTGCAAGTCATGAGAGTTTTTATACATTACTTATAATACTTTATTTTATATTTAATGCTTAATACAATTACTATTCTTTTAAAATTTTCAATGAAATTTATTAATTTAAATGCTTACTTAAACATTTTTGTATTAAAAAAGTATATAAAAATTAGAGAAAGAAAGAGTCGGATAAAGAAGGGCTTTTTGGTGTCATGAAAATCTTTACGTATAATAAAAATGTAACTGATCGCTATCTGTACATGGAAACTATTTAAGAAAAACTAATTATTAGGGGTCTACATAAACGCAATAAAACCCAAAACCGTGATTATTAGAATATTTGTCTGTTTGTCTGTGCGTTTGTTACCGCTAATCTTAGAAACTGCCTAACTGATTTGGGTGCGGTTTTCACTAATGTTTTGTGGTAAGCTTCACTTAACATTTAGTGTTTGTTTTATCTCAACCGGTTGATAAATAAAAAAGGTATATCAATTTAACTACTACGGCCATACTGTGTCGACCCCACATACGTGGCAAAAGGATAGTGAGATGATCATGAGGTTACGGTAGTATTAAGTACGTAATATCATTTCGTTTGAGTAAAATTACAGGGTGGGTGAAACCGCGGGGCTTAGCTAGTACAGTAATAAAATCAAAGAAAATCTACAACACAAAATACGTTTTGAGTTGAAAAACTTCGTTCCTTACGAGGGTCTTCCTGAAACTCTAAATTGAACCTGTGAAATAATACAATAGTCTAGGTCTAACTCTAGCAATGAACACCTGCTAGGTGAAACGACGACGAGTTCACATTAATAATAATAATATCCTGGACATTATTCACACACAGCCATCTGATTACAAACTAAGCAGACCTTGTAATATGGGAACCAGATAACTGATATACAAAAAAGATAATTACACGCAGACTTAGGGCAAACAAACATGTTCATGCACACAAATCGAACCCACGACCTGCGACGTAAAAGACAAGTATCTTACTTACAATTTCATCGAACTTTTTAAAAAAGCAGCAGATCTTAAAAGGAGCTTCATTTTAAAATCATAAACGACTGACATAGAATATACAACACCTTACAGAGAAGATTTAAAGCGCAGCCTGTGGCTGGTGTTACAAGGACGTAAACAATTTAGAGTGTAAAGGAATTTACTAAATTATACCAGTAAATTAAGCGCTAGTTTCATTTGCGTTACAAAGTGAATTATGTGTCGGTGTCTTAGTTCTGTCACCGCCAAAGTTACTACGGTTCAAAATTAATACAGTGCCATAAGCCAGCGTAATACCCTTACGCCCTCTAGACACCTATTTTACCGTATCAAATTTTGTACATTCGTCCACACAAGTAACAACTTTATACTCCACATGGAAAAGTACAATTTCGATCGTTGCTTTTTTGGCGTTTATGACATTAGGTATTGCTACAATGATTATTAAGTGTGCACCTATTTGTTTACTGTCGCGAGTAACTAGATCCTAATGATGACTGACATCAATAAATTACATTATGTTAGTTGTTGTTTTGACAGGAAGTGATTCATTAAGACAACATAAGATTAGTAAGGAAGTCAATTGGTGATATGAGCTTTAAACTTATTACCTTAAAATTTTAGAGGTTCCAAATACAATTAGTTAGTTTTATGACATAAGTGTTATACGTTGTAAAGTACATTCTAATACATGTTACATTGTCATTCTTCTTACACTCAGTTTAGAATATCTTTGTAATTCTTGCTGAAATATAGTAAAACATGATTAAAATATCAACTATAGTTACCTAACAATTTTATCCACCATCAACAAAACGTGTGGGAAGTGGATTCAATATCTGGAGAGACCTATCTCTCGCAGTTATTTTCTAAACCTATATATAGTTTATGCACATAGCGTATGGAAATCTATAAAAATAAAACTCTAAGATGAATAAAAACTTTATCCTTTAGAAAAGAAACCAAAAATAAGGAAGCGTTTATCAAGAAGTGAATTATTGAGATTGTTTTGTCGACTTAAAACCAACATTTTTCAGTAAAAAAACCGAGAACGCTTTATCGCGCAAAAGTTTTTCATACAGCCTTACGAGCGTAAGTCGGTTGTAATCCGGTGAGTTGGCAGTACTGGATCGGGCGCGGGCTAAAGAAAGCAAAAGGAGGCCGATAGCGCCACTCCCCGGGGGCTAGTTTCAGTCGGAGCGATTTTCGCGGCTCGTTCTTATGATTAAATCAACTCTTGTGGGACTCGCGAGCGACGCGGCTGCGACGCTAGCGCTGCTCGTTTCAACCAGTTTAGCAAGGTACGAGAAAATATATTGCAACGTTGATAAATACCTATTGATTGCTTTCAACCTTTGATTAAAAGGAACAAGGACTAATATTTATTAACTACAAAGGTTTAATCAGAATTAAATGAACATACATACATAAAACTAATTACGTAATAGTGATTTGGTGAATCTTTTTTGTTTTTCGGATGTATGTAATTTAATTTATTAAATTATTATGTACCAAAATGTCTTCGTAATAATTAATAACTTAATAGAAGCAATTAACATCATTGGTAGTGTTTGCACTGGGGTGATTTCAATTTATCTCAAATAAAACTTAAGGTATGATGTCGACAAAAAAGAGACATTTCTATTAACATGAAAAAGTTTCACGTTCGATATCAAACTACTATAGGACTATACTATAGGACTAATAACGTGTTCTAATTAAAAAATGCATGTTCTATTACATTCACTTTTGTAGAATGACATCATTCCATCTCTACCTATTAACGTCAAAAGATATATAATATACATAATTCGTGATCCGCTCCGGCTTCGCCCTGGCGGCACTAAATATGTAATGTGTTTACTATGTATCGGTGTCTATTAAACGGTTTGATCGGTTTATTAAACTTCACAGGAACACCAGCTAGGCAGCTGTATATTGACTAGTGACCCGCCCGGCTTCGACCGGGTAACGCTAATTCTGATGATCCTATTGCTACCACACTTCACAGAATCAACTGCTAGGTACATCTAAACATTTCCTGAAAATGTAATCAAAATAGGTCAGCCGTATCGTCTATTGTGACCACACATCGCATTTTATATATATAGATAGAAGTGTATAATAGAAAATTCCATGAAAAATGCAGCATCGTCTCTGCTCAATTTAAAAATTTACTTGCTATTCATTACACAACTGTTGGCTAATTTATGGCTAAAAATAGGCTGGTGTTCCCCAAAAAAATTATAGAATACAATGATATCAAAAGTAGTGCATATTTTTATCAAAGCTTCCCATTACGTTATAGTAGAAGTACACAAATGCTACAGTAGTATGTACCTACGCAAATATATTTTACATGCTACATATTAATGTGTGATAAAAACACCTTGTAATATCTGAGGCGATTTTTTTACTTTACACTTATAAAAGGAATTTTCATATGATTTGCATCGCCTGGCAACCAGCTATTCACAATATCATTTTATGTAGTGGGACGCACGAAGTAAGAGCCTTATAAATGTTTTCTTTTTTAAAAGAATATACGTGGAAAGGCTTGTTATCCTTTAAGCTCTTTATCTGAGGTGTTTTTATGGAAAATGGTTTTACATTGAAGCTTTGTACGTAAAACTATAAGAGGATAATATAATCGGCATCGAGTAGACACTCAAAAGCTCCGATTAAATAAATAGAGTAATTACTAATCGATTGAAGAGAGTCTCAACTTTGAATGTTTTGACCTCTATCGAATCTCTAATGGATACACACTATGATTGAAATATATGTTATTGTAACAAAACATAATAATTGTATTTACTATTCATACTAGCTATAATACTGATCAGTATAACCTTGTTACTGTTATAAATAGTTATACCAATACTTCATTATTTCATGAGTACTTAGGCGATTAGCGCCAAATTTTGTTTCGTATGTGTCTTAATACAGATGCATAAAAATAAACTACAGGCAGAAACGAAAACTTCAGAATAGTAATAGTTGTTTACTTTATTTTCAAGTAAATTATCGAGTCTGAATGTTTAACGAAATACATAAATTGAATATAAACAAACTATTTATAGAGTTTTCTCGAATTCTTATTTAAGTAAATAAATAAATATGCGGTCACGCCCGTAACGCAGAGGGGTAGGCAGAGATCATGGATTTCCATTTGGTGCGATCCTGGCACACCTCTCTTGCTTCTTTTACTTCTTTACCGTTAACATTTATTTCAATTATTGTCTTACTTTGTTCTCTTTCAAACACCATTGCTTTCGTCGTATCTACATTCATCTTCATGCCTTTACCTTCTAATGAATCATTCACTATATTCAGTATAAGTTGTAAGTCGTCCGCCGATGACGCAAACATGACCTGGTCATCGCCGTACAAGAGACATTTTACAACTAGTTCACCCATTCTTAATCCAAACTCTTCGTCTTTCAAAGCTTTCAAACAATCATCCACAAAGAGATTGAACAGTCACTGGGATGCTACGCAGCCCTGTCTTACACCTTTATTGATGCTAAACCAGTCTGAGTAGGCCCCGTTTATCCTAACACAAGCAGTAGAATCTTTATAAAGAGACTTTAAAGCTTCGTCAACTTGGTAACAGGTCACTGTTCAATCCAAACTCAACTAAAGTTCAGCACAGATCATCTCTTTTAACTTTATCGTAGGCCTTTTCTAAGTTTACGAAGGCGCAGAAAATTTTCTATTTTACAGCCAGAAACTTTTCTGTAATCGTACGTAAAGAAAAGATCTGATCCATGCAACCCATTCCTTTCCTAAAACCTGCTTGCGCATCCCACATTCTTTCTTCTTTTACTTTCATGACTCTTTCAATTTTCTTTTCTCAAACAAAAAAAAAATTCAGCACCTTAGCATAAAGTTTTCCCACAATGCTGAGAAGGCTGATTCCGCGGTAATTTTTACAATCATGTTGTGAACCTTTTCTTTTATATAAAGGGACGATGACGGCTTTATACCGATCTTCCGGTACTAGGCCATGTCTCCTACATATATTGAAAAAGACCCACAGCAGGCTTGCAACTAAACCTTCTCCAGCTCTCAGCATTTCCAGGGAAATCCTTTCATACCCGGGTGCTTTGCCCAATTTCATTCTTTTCATCGCAATAAAAATCTCATTCAAAGTAAGCTCACTTTTCAACTCCTGTTCTTCATAAGTAATTGCCGTGTTAGATATAGATGCCTCCTCACATTCAAACAAACTTTTAAAATATCCCTTCCATCTCTTCAGAATTGCTACTTCGTCATTCAGAAGGTTCCCATTCTCACCACGAACAACATTCATTCCACATAATTATAATTAATGCATTCAAAACGATGAATATAAATCAAACGTACACGAATATTGATATTGCGAGTCAGTAAATAATATTTTAATTATCTCGCCGCATGAAAACCACCAAAATGAATGACAGTTAACATCGTTTTACACAAAATTGTACAGGACAGTACAACACGAGTTGCAGTCGTGATGTGAATGTTGCAAAATTAAAAGATTTCAACATTTTTTTGTATGTACGACGGGAAAAATTTGTACATAGTTGGTAATCTTGATCTTGGTCCAAAGGTTCATTACACAACATATGAAGAATTTCGGGCTGCTCGACCAAGGACATGTATCCCACCGAATCGCACCGAAAGCGTCTACGTAAACTGCAGTGTGAGTCAAAAGCACGCATAGCCACCCTCAGGAACGAAAGGTCGGATTCAACTCTCAGTAGTTTAACCCCATCCCATTTAGCCTTCTGGCGGCTTCCTAAATCTTCTTGGTCGGATACAGATCGCTGCGAGCGCGCAGGGATGCTGCCCTCGTGCACTGCGTCTGGCGCGTGCTGCGCGGCGCGGCCTGTGCGGTGCAGCTGCGTCGTCGCCCTCGCCTGTTCGTCGAGCCTGCCGCTAGAACTAACCTATTAAGAAATGCGGCGATGTCGCGTGCCATAAGGATCTGAAATGTCATATCTAAAGATATGCTTATTTTATAGATATATTTAGTTGCAGCGAGTCGAAGTTCACAGGGGCTGCATACAAATGTGTCGAAAACTATGTCAATTTTAGTGTTTAGTGCAGTGTATATATTATTTGTGTATTGTTATGTTTATTATATGGAGTTTGCTTATTTATTTTTTATTATGTAGTTTCCTATATGTATTATAAATTATAATATAATGTTCATACATATAACATCGATTTGGAGCTATTCTGTTATGGTGTTGTAGTAAATAAATAAAATAAAAACACACAAAATTACTGATATTGGTTATTTTTTTTTGGATTTTCCTATTTTCGCAAATTTTAAACCTTCCATGGACTGAGGGCATTATAACAAAAAAAAATGTTCACATCGGCTTAACCGTTTTCGAGAATAAGCATAACTAACGAACAGAAATTCATTTTTATATACATATATAGATTTATTCATATGACTTTCTGTTGATGGAATTATTTTTTGGTAGGTTTTGAAACTACCAATCCAGAGATCAATAGATTACAATTTTAATTAATTTATTACAATTCGGGCCTGTAGCTCAATTAAATCAGATCGTCTAAGAATGCTAATATCAAAAAAAATCTAATTATTTTTGAAAACTACAAAAAAGAAAACATAGCTGAGGCTGTTTAATTTTTTTGCCTCAACGGTATTTTGACATTACTCTATGACATTTCATGTTTTTATTGATTGTAATGACGAGTTGAATCACGGACTACCTTTTATGATATTTTATGACGACTGTGGCTATTTTCTCTTTTCAGATTCAGACGCGATACCCATTTTTGAACACGGACTTCGATTGGACATACATAATACAACGCCTCGGCTTTTTGAACACGGAATTCAACCTGTTTAACGACAACTCTGTTTTGAATTTAGGCCCCAAGTAAATTTAATAAAAATGGATGAGAATATACATTGTATTAAGTGATACTTCAATAAGACACCAATGAAACGTAACCTCGTACCCATGCAAAATGATGAAGTATGGTGCAAAAAATATTTCAAACTGTCGTTTCCGTAATTTTAGTTTGAGAAAATACAAATAAAAGCAACGTATTTAATTTATCGAACATAAAAAATAAATTTTAACATTTAATTTACATTAAATGTTAAAATAAAATTACATTTTTCGTATTATTTTCTGGTGGGTAAATAATCAAAGTAATGGATTTCCCATGCGCCAACACGGCAAATTCAGCTGTATATACAATCCCAGGCAGTCACCGCTAAATTGAAACGTCCTTACAATGTGGACATTTTTTCAATTATGTAAGGGAATTCCACTTGTTCCAAGTTTACAGGAAGTTCGCGTGTATGCAACCGGCAATGTTTATTTCGTTGCGCTCGCTGTTATACACGAAGTTTTGTGTTTATCAAACAATATTTTATTGCATTCTGCACCTATTCGCTTATATTGAATTTTCAGTCGCGAACATTATTCGTGATCACTCATCGGTCATCGGTGCGGTTTGCACGTGAAACAGTTGCTCACCGAGCAATTGCCTTGCTTCGACGACTTATGCTACCAGCCCAAGCCCTCCTCAGTATGATAACTTTAAAATTAATACAATACTACACAAACCATGTCAAATTATACGGAACAGTTTTCACAGTCACTCAAACGAGTCGAACTCCCTTTGCAATCTTTAAAAATCTATCTAATTGCGAAAAACAATTTTAAATATTAAATAAATAATATTACAATGCCAAAACAATGGTACGTAATAGTTATGACAGCTGCGTTGTCAAACGATAAGTTCTCCCCGATTTTGGTATTTTTTTATCATTACATAAAATATTAATAAGCATGACTAACAACCAGCAATTCATTTTTAGAGAAGATAGATAGAATCCACAGACATGTCACATTCAAACTAAATAAGTTTCGTATTCGAATCGGAAACCCTGTCTGTCCTGACAATTTTAAACTTTAAAATTTAAGCTTTATTAACTTTTTGTTGGTATGGTCGTATTTTACTTTAGTGGAAAATTGTTGTATTTGAAACTTCAACATAATGAATTATTAAATTATTGTTAATAAAGCTCATACAACAGAATTCATTTTGTGCAAATGGGGCCGATAGTCGATGCCTAGGGCCTACGGGAGCGCGAAGAGAAGAGAATTAAGGAGGTACCGTCTCAAGAACAGTGATGAAGGAATGTAAATTTTATAAATTATTAGCGATATCATATCTCAATTTATCAACAACCTTTACACGCAAGTTATATACAAGTATCAACAATATGACTGAAATAAAGAAAGTTAGATACGAAGTTCCTAGTTGTTCCTAGCTTCGCTTTACATTATTAGTTTGTCAATTTGAAAGTTTACAATTTTCGACTAAGTTGAGAATGTTGAAAGTTTCGTGTGTGCTTTTTGCTGTACTCTACTTTAGGGTAATTAAAAGTTTTCAATTATTATTCTCCCTGAAGCTTTTTGACTTAATAAATACTGATTAAATTACAGCAATTCTTGTTGTTTTATGTTCGTACTTAGATCAGTTGTGCGATAAGTGTCTCTCGCTCTCTTTCCATTTACAAAATACTAATTTTCAACAATATCACATAATACAATGGATATTTACTTCTACAAGGCCATTTCGATGAGTTTTATATTAGATGCCGTAACCGTAGAAATTTGTCATCGAAAGGGTTTGATAAATCTTTGTGCTAGATCTTTTAAATCTTATTCATCAGCTACCAAAAATAGGATTCAAACTATACGTATCATCTTAAAAATCAGATATTTAGCCGCATGATATATCATTGCAGACTACTTACATATTTTTATACTTATTTTATCTATTATTTTTTCTTTTTAATACGTCTTTATTAGTTTCCCGAGTGCCTATATATGAAATTGACTCTTTGAATTTTATTTTCACTTTATAACAATGTAATTTTAAGTAAAAGATTGGGTCAATGTTTTACAACACTAAACAAACTATATTGTCATTGGGATCCAACCACGATTTTTATATTTATTCGTAGACTCGATCGTTCGTTGTTTTAATTGGAAGGTACGAGACTTTTATGCGGTTTTGTGGCGGAAAGTCATTGAACGCGTTTAAAGTTATTTTCGAATGCAATTTTTTGTAACACAAGGCGAAAAAACGAATTTGAAGTTTACACGATTGCTGCGTTGACACTAAAGGCGATGAGAAATCGATCTTTTTGTCGATTCTGGGAGAGGCCTACTTTCAACACGTTCAATGCCTAATGATTATAATAACAACGACGACATTGATATATCAATCTTACTAGAGTTGAGATTTACATATTACAATACGGTATGCTATAATAAAACCTAGAAAAACTTAATTCTCAATAACACATTATAGTGCCCGTTAAAACAAAAAAGATTACATGCTTAAGTCCTACTACGCGCTGCAAACCGATTTGCTCAACTGTTTGCAGATTGCCATAGACTACAAAACTTTTAAACAAAAACAAAACCGACTTCAAAAAAACTATATACAAAAACAAGAAATGCACTTAAAAGTATAAAATAATTTTACGCAATTAAACATAAGAATCAATTCTTAATCACATTTTTTTTTGGAGTCGGTGTCGAACGAATCACGAATTGATAACCTCCTCCTTTTTGAAGTCGGTTGAAAACGGGGTAGTTCCTGCCTATTGAACCTCTTATTCATTCCTTAACAATCTTGGTAAAAAATATTCATTTGTGTCCTTGTGTGATCATTAAAAAATCTGCATTAAGTTTTTGTGTGTGAGTTAGTAGTATATATCGTAGTGAAGCAGGTGGTATAAACAATTTGAAAGTTTCCGGCTATTAATCAATCAGCGCACGTAAATCGGTTAGCTTCAATCAGGCAATAAATTTAGCTGGCAGTCTCTCTTTCCACAGCGTGGCTCGTTGGTACGTTAGTGTATTTAATCATTCTATGGAAAATGAAATTGAAGATAAACTGTACGCAATTAACATAAAATTAATGTACATTGGAATCGAATCACAGATGGCAGTAATGATTATTGGATGATAATAATTTTCGAAATTTATGTACGATAAACTATCACAAATATGATCACTAAAGCAATGATAAGCTTTTATCAAATAATCCGAATATTCATAAAGAATTAAACATCAGCTCCTGAATAGAAACCATCGAAAATATTTCGTTACAATAGCTCCCTAAAAAGTGGTCTTTTTAAAGCTATTTTACAAAATTAAAAGAAAATATATTAGGAGTCTGTTAGAGATTAGACTGTTTATATTTGTAACTAGCTGTTCCCGCGACTTCGTCCGTTTTTGTTACAATGAATAAAGAAGAAAAGAAACAATCAAATTCACAATATTTAGTAACATTTGCTTAAAAAAAATATGAGTATGTATTCTTATTATGGAACGTACTGTTGCTACGTGACACATTTGCAATTTATTTAGCACCCTCCCTCCCCCCTCGGTGATCACCCATAGTATATGCGAAGACTTCTAGTTGTCACGTAGTAATTCATAAGTATGGTAAATCATTTTTACAAAGAGAAAATTAAATAATAATAGGGCCATCATATTTGTCTTTATTTATACGGCGTCGGTTTAAAAATCGCAAAATTTCCCTAGGGGATATTGACTTCGTGGCGGAAATCTAAACACTTATTTACATTTTATTTTAAATAAAACATTTATTGATATTTGATATTTTATTGACGTCGGAACATAAACAAATTTCACAATAATTGGGAATGCTGTTGGTATATAGTGATCGTATCAACGTATGGGGTTTAAGGTAAACCAACCAAATCGGCTCATTTCTACTCGCTACTTCGCTTCGCTATTCTTTTCATATCTTTTTTTTATGGATTTATCGTGCTTTTAGAAAAGTTTATAGTTAAGTTAATTATTTATAGTTTTTTTTACCGTTGGGTTTTGGATTCAGTATAATATATGTATACTACTAAACATATTTATATATTAACTTTAAACTTTCGTGGTTTTTACTAATACAAGGTTTGTAAGAAACGGTATTCTTACCACGATTAGCCTTTTTGTATTGATATTTATATATTATAAACTGTATGTATATATAACTTTGGAAAAAGTTACGTGTACTTTATTAATCTTTAACTCTAGAGTAATTTTCAGTTCAGTTTAAGAATAATGCATACAAAAGTAATATAGAGAGCAAACTAAAATAAATTAATTTGCTTTCAGTTACATTTTATTCGAATTTGTCTTGACAGAAACTTTGATACATAAATATTGGAACAAGACGCTACAGTAGCTGATTAGAGAATAGAGTATAAATCCGTAAACTCTGGATGAATTTTCTGTTAAAATGCTATTGCAAATAGCCAAAGAACAAAGTATTCAATCAATAATTTTAAGCAATTGCAAGAAGACGATGCGAGTTGAGGAAAACAATAAAAAACTTCAGAATAATTCAGCCATATTTTGTTTCCAGCCTTGTTTTAAAAAATGAAACCGGATCCCACCTCTTCTGGGTACTATAAGTAAAATAAAAAACATATTAATGTAATATGAAATATTCTCTAATATAGAACTAATTCGTTTCTGAATTTTCGTTTACAATTCCTAATTTTTGGAATACTACGTTTTCGGACATAGAGACGCGGTATCTCTAACTGCTCAAATTGTACATTTTGTTACGTCATTACAAATCTGTTTTACGTGTGTCTTAAATTTCAGGTTTACCTATCTAAGGAGTCAAGGCAAAATGGAACATGATTTGTAGTGTGCAATAAGTATTTATTATTGTTATAAAAGTTGACACTAAATACCAGATTCAGTGAGCCTCACTGAATCTGGTATTTAGTGTCAATTTATAAAATACAGATATCTCAAATGATACATAAAGATAGGTGAAAATATTTCAAAAATGTTAAGTCGGCACTTCTTCGTGTCGGACTTTGCGCTAATACACTCTTAGGAGATATGGCCCCCTTTAGATACAGGAGAAAATAATGTCTAATCACGTTTAATTATAATAGGCTTTAGACTAAATTTTCGTAACAAAAAAAATTCTTCAAGTGTCTTTATTTGTAGTATCTTTATTTTATACAACTCAAATGGAACAGTACTAAACCGATATGCGATATAAAATAATTAGAACGTTATTGATGATTGATCAATCAGCGTAAATACGTCTATTTATATTAATCAAACAGTAAATTAATCCGAGGCACCCTGTTTCAACAGCTTTACCACTCTGTTATGTAAGAGTATTTAGATAATCTATGCCTGGTATTTACAATCCTACAACAAATTTATATTACACTACTTTATTGAAAATCGCAACTGGAAGTATAAGCCAAGGCATTATATATTAATTTATGAAATAACTTATTGCATAAAAAACCACTCATTGGCTTTACAACATTATAATTACATTTCACGTATAACACGGTAAAGTTATCAGGGTGAAAGTTCTTTATGTTTCTAATTACGAGACCATTGCGGAATAATACTACTATTCCTATCCTGGTACCTGATGATAGTGGTTTGCTAAAAAAGGGCGATGTAAGGAGTATCCGAACCCGACGAGCATGTATGCGTAGATTGATGGATGTAGAAGGAGCGAGAGGTGTGAGGATCGCACCAAATGGAAATCCATCTTGCCTGCCTACCCTGGTTACGGGTTTGAGCGCATATTTTTTTTTATTTATTTGTCATATACATATTTTTGAGATAATATTATCGATCATTCGGATAATGTCAATAATGGATTGCAAATATTATGCGAAATAGTTTGGACTACAATAGTATGAATACACTAATTATCATTTTAATGATTGTTATTGGCCAACAATCACTTAACACCTAAAATACAAACCGCCTAATTTACGTTCTCGTATAATTTATATGAAAGCAACCACTTTCATTGTTATTCTAATTTGGTTAATGTTCGGATTTACTTTTTCATTAAGTTCGTTTTCTTTTTAACCGACTTCAAAAAGGAAGAGGTTATCAATTCGTGTGTATGCTTTTTTTTTATGTTTGTTACCTCAGAACTCCGCTCCTGGTGAACCGATTTCGATGATTCTTTTTTTGTTCGAGAGCTAATGCTTGTTCAGTTTGGAAGTTGCAGATGCATTGCAGTATTTATGTAGGACTAAGGACGGATGTAAATAAGGAGCGTATACTCCTTCCTTAAAGACCAAAGCATCTGCAGTTCCTCTGGTATTGCGGATTTTCATGGGCGTCGGTGATCACCTCACAGGGTAATCATCTAGAAAAATCAAACAAAATGTGTGTGAGAACGGTCAATGTAGTCACTAATCAAGAGTTGTGCCACTGGATATCCCTAATTAGCTAATTAACATTGTATGTCGTTTTGTAAAACAACATTATTGAACGTTTAGTGGAGGTAACAAAGTAAAACTGTTAATTTATTTTATCGCGCGGATAGGGCCGCGGGCTAAATTGAAAATCATTGTTGTTGTTTGTTAGTCTGATGGTCTGTGCAAATATGTTTTAAGCCTAGTTTAATAAAACTTAACTAATTAATTAATGTCAACGTACAACAGGAACATCATTTTGTTGCTCTCGCATACTTACATATCACCATTCATTCGTGTAAATTAATGGAAGGCGCAATGCGTATAAACTAAATACAGACCTAAAGTAATAGGCGCATATAAAAAAAATGTGCATTGTTAGGCATAGATCTCACAAAGTCCGGTGAGATTCTAATTCACGTCCTCCGTATCGCGAGGCGAAGCTCAACCTCTAAGCTTTCACTGTGACTGCTTTTTTAACACATTTATCCCTGAGTCGGCACATCAAAGTGCATGATTAAAACATGAGAACACGTTGCTACATTTCTTGTTTATATCAACTTCCATTTCGCTTTCATCCATCTTGTAATTCAATTTAGTTACGCTAAGATTGCGCTTTGTTATAATATACATATACAAAGAAGATACAGGTTTATAAAGACAGTCATCTTATTTATCTATATTTATATTGCCTGTTTATTATATAAAATGCAATCTCTTATTATTATGTAATGTTATCGAATCATTTTATTCTGTGATCCAAAAGTATCCAATGCTGATTTGATAACATAAATACCGATCGCTTTCTGAAAGAGAAAAGTTTATTTTGTACACAGCTGAATTAATTATATAGAGTACCAATCAAGACAAGTTTAGTATCATCATTTTTATATTTAGCTTTCTATTTAACTACGCGCTAAGAAATTAATGAAAGATTTGCTTTACGCGAAAGATTTCCGCTAAGTTTAAATTTACATAGCCATAGTTATCAAGAGAGTAACAAAGTTTAAAACTATCCTGATAACTGACTAGTCGAGTCGATAAACTTCTAGAATAAAAGCATCTAGCAAACTAGCGGAATAAATTAGTATACAGAGTTAAAGACGCAACAAACCTGTGACGAAATTTTTGACCAATACTTGGAATTTAAAGTTCTTTTTATAACTTTCGAGAATTAATTTCTTTTAAATGGCGTCGTATTTAGTAATATTTTAAACATGTGTATAACTTCTTAGAATTTTTGTATAGAAAGAAGTGCCGCCATTTCGATATGAATAGACATTGTTATGCATGACAAAGGCGAATTAAATAAGTTTAATTTCTTCCTTCTAAACATGATGTAAAATTACTAGACAATTTTACTATCAATCTTTTTACCCTAGCTTGTACTTCCAAAAATTTTCTAGTGTCATAGTTTTTAGTAAAATGACTCAAACTCTCCCTAAATGACTCAAAGGCAACACACATTCCACAATCCCGCCACTCTCAAGTCCCAACATACCGCCAACCATGTTTATGTGTTCCCCCAGCAGACCGCGAGCTCATAGACCCTCAAAGACGGCTACGAACCCTACGTCTTATCGCCCCATTAGACTTCTCAAAAAGTTCTATGAACGTTTACTGTCCTGTCCATAAAACTCATGGCCAGCCCAATTCCCTGGGAAGATAAAGTAAAATATTTATATCCTTGTTCACAAACTTAACTTTGCGGTTGATGTGACCCGTGTCAGGAACCAGGCGGCCTTCGTACTAGGCTGACTACACCAATTAATTAATAAAAAGAGCAAAATGTCACGAAACTAATACATCAACTTCCGGTGATTCAGAAAAGATTGATGCACGGGGCCAACGGAGCACCAAGGTTCGTGCGCTACATCAATTTACACGTGGACTTAGAGCCTACTACAGCCCAATACCCGAAGTTGGCGACGCGCCGCTCTTGCGACTCCGCCGCCGGTGACCCGAGTTCGTTAGTTGTAGGTGCCACCAATCCATTCGCGCTCGGTAAGTTCCGCCATGACAATTTAAAAGCCTAGGTACGTCCTAGACTTCCCAGACAACGAGACCTCTATCGCTACATCGAAAATTCAACAACTTCGCAAACAAATCTACGCCGTCTCTTATTACGCTACGCTATTTTACGCATTACATATTAGTACGCTATAAGTACCTGGGCGACCGAGCTTTGCTGTGTGTTGTCTTTTGTAAGATCATCGTATCGCATTTCGAAATAATACATTATACTTAACGTTCCGCAAACCACAGTAAAGGCTCGGCGGTTCATACATAAAGTTGCACAGATGCATTAACTTTGATTTATTTTCAGCGATTACTTATTTAGTTTCCTCAGTAACCCCGCTTCGGAACACGCAACTACTTTACGATTTAAAATCCTGTTGTGGCTTGAAATGTATAGCAAAGGCATTATCAACTCTGTTACTATTGTTTTAAAGTAAACTTTTCTTGAGGAGTATAATATCTCGAACAATCGTTTAAACAAATTTAAATTTATAATCACAGTGTTCTTAACATTTGAATCGCTTAATTTTATGTTGATGGTAAAAATATCTAAGACTGCTTGGAGTCATACGATAAAACTCGAAATCTGCAAAGAATATATGTAGAATAAAACTAATTTTACAGATTTATCGCGTTTATTTTAAATTTTTGTTCCGTCGTTTCAAGTACTTTCCTTTAATGGTGATGGCAAATGGAAGGCGGAGGCTGAGTTGTCTGACGACCCAATGTCAAAGTTGCTGGCGGTGGATTATTAGTTTTGCTCCGATCTATGCTTAGTTTGGGATTTAATTTTATTCACCATGGGACCCCAAGCAGCTGATAGAACCTAGCCATCTTCTCTATTTAGGATTATTTTTAAATTCAATGGCCTCGCATTATCATTCCTGGTAAGAAATGGTGTTCTTTTGCGAGGACTCGTGGTTTATTAAATCTTATATAATGTTAGGGGCTACTCGAAAATATCGATCACATACTGCACACCGAGGAGCAGGAGCGTTGATGTTTTAAGTCGAACACATAGCTGACTACAACTTCCAGCGGGCACAATAACAATCAAGCTTGTACTCCCCTCCATCTAGTAGAGGGATATTACACTTGACATAATATGGTAAATATTGACTTATCTTCTTTGGTGGCTTGTAGAATCTTGTTATTAAATCCTTTATGATAAAATATAGCAAATATTTTTTTTTCAAAAAAAAAATGTCGGTAACTCCTCTGACATATGGTAAAACAGCAGACACTCGTAAAACTATGGTGGGTTTTACTCGGTCATTGCGACGTAATTGCGGAATGCGGAGATTGTGGTCAAAAAATCTTGACATGCTGTCACTCGGCCCTAGAGGTTTTCCGACACCGATCCCTCGTGCTCTTGGAAACAAAGATTTTCCTACGGTAGCTAACTCTGATGGATTGGCTATGTGGTTCACCGTTTAAATATCTATCGACAAGGGTCGTGTTTACTGATAAATATTCTCCAAGTCGCAGTTACCTAGAAAGCCCACCATATGACAAATATGACAACAATGTGACAAATATGTGGGAAATAAAAAACACATTTATTATAAGTGTATTTCAGTCATAACCTAATTTAGAAAAATAAGAATTATTTAGTGTAAGTGTTAGACCTGTGACCTGGACAGTACGATCATTCATCAACTGTCCTTAAATCTAAGAAAACGTTTGGTGCTGGTTGCTGGCAACAATTCGTTATTGCAGTCGTAACAGAATTTGTAACAAATGATATTTTTTTAACTTCTAACAACCTATTCGAGGTCTGGAACACCAATTTAATAAAATTAGTTTTAATATTTGAAAACATCAATATATTATTATTTTTTGTAAATGATTGTACAAGTAAGAACATGAGAAAATAGTTAGTGGTGTATCGGCAAACCTGAAGGCGAAGGGATGCGCCCGACCAATAACGGTCCTTGCAACATTTGACTATCACGGCAACGAAATTGTTCTTGTCGCACTGGTAGAATAAGACTTAAGTACAACAATTATTCCGAAGGAGGGTTGGCGTGAGGTAGGCGGACGACAGTAAAAACTGATGCCAAAACATGTATACAATATCGTATCGATTACGGTCATACTGTGTTGACACCACATTAGTGCGAAAAGGGTAGGAAGATGAAATTACTGTACAACGTGAAAGATTATACGTCAAAAAGAACCTTAGCGCTACGAAGGTAGTTCTTTGAGTCATTAAAAACGTGTGAGCTGGCGCTCTGCGTGCCTTCAGCGAATTTGTCAGTCTGAGTCGTGAAATTAACACTTGCGAACATAAGTTAAAGACAAATAGTGTTGTGCTGATTTTTAAACAAATTCATCGATATTAAGAGTAAGCTAATAATATATTTCATAAAAATATACAACAGTAAATTGATTTTATTAAGATGGGTAAGTG
>JWHW01057624.1:145570-156741 GCA_000931545.1 Papilio glaucus
TGGAGATGTAAGGGATATTTTGAAAGATAGTTTGAATGTGAAGAGAAATCGGTTTCGCACACGGCAATCACTTATGAAGAAAAGGAGATAGAAAATGAGATAAGTTTGAATGAAATTTTAATTGCGATGAAATAAAATAGGGAAAACACGCGGGAATGACAGGATTTCCCTTGAAATGCTGATCATTGAAGAAGGTTTAGTTGCAAGCCTGCTGTGGGTCTCATTCAATATATGTATGTTCGAGACATGTCCTAGTACCAGAAGATTGGTGTAAAGCTGTCGTCGTCCCTCTGTACAAGGGAAAATGTTCGCAGCATGATTGTAAAAATTACCGAGGAGTCTTTTCGGCATTGTGGGAAAACTTTATGCTAAAGTACTGATTGCAAGAGTTAAAAGAAGAAACAAGAAGAAGAAGAAGAAGAAACAAAAGAAAGAATGTGGGATGTGCAAGCAGGTTTTAGGAAAGGAATGGGCTGCATGGATTAGATCTTTTCTTTACGTACGATTACAGAAAAGGTTTTGACTGTAAACCAAAAAGCGCTTGGATTGAACAGTGATCTAATACAAGCATTAATTTTTTTTAATAAAGAGTTTACTGCTTTTGTTAAAATTAACGGGGCTCAGACTGGTTTAGCATAAATAAAAAAGATTGTGGATTAAGAATGTGGTGATACTTGTAAAATGTCTTGATCCATTGTAAGGTAGAGGTATGAAGATGAATGTAGACAAACCTTTTCATTGTCCATTTCATGTCCTTCCATTGTCTTTGGAGAACAAAGTAAGACAGTATTTGATATAAATTTTAACAGCAAAGAGTTGAAACAGGTGGAAGAATTTGTGTATTTAGGATGTACGTTTAGTAGAGATGGTAGACACGTTAAAGATAAGGCTTAAAAGTGATGTTGTGACTATAATTGAGAAAGATATGCTTTGGTGGTTCGGGCATGTTGAAAGTTTGCCAGAACACTAGCGATTTTAATTAAAAAAAGGATGAAGTATAAAAACTCATCGATACATTTTATATAAGATGTATGTTAACGGAGTATGTAACATAATGAATGTTATTCATTCATGATTCATTAAACATTCATTAAACATTCTGTACAAATTGTTATAAGTTTGTATAAAATTGAAATTCAGTCAAATCGATGTGTAATAAAATAATTGCATACACAACACTAAAACGTTTCGGATGTAGCAATAATTGCAGCGACATCCCGCTGTAGCGACGATGTTATTAAGTTGAACAGGCGTTACGACTGCAGCTCACTACAATAGCTCAGAATTTCCAACATTATGAAATTCATGAGTAAGGTGGGCAATAAGATATACTTTTATTAATATTCACTACGTACAGTTCAATAACATTGTTGTGATATTTATAAAAAAAGAAAGTTGAACCTGAAAAACAAACTTAATCAGAAGTAAGTTTTGTAGACGTTACGTTTCTTGAAAGCCCATTTTCTCTTCTGGATAACAAAGATTCCGTGGAATATCCAATTAAGCAGTAACAAAATTTAATATGATTTACATAAAGTATGTTATTGCAATTAAAGATAATAAAACATTATTTAAAAAAAAAACAATCAAATAAACCAACATACTTGTTTCCCATTAATGAGTAAAATTTAATTATAGTTTCATTATCAGGATGCATTTTAACGCAAATTATAATAATGTGAAACTATTACACATGGTTGCTTATCTTCAATATTTATTGAACAGTAACACGGTAGCTTGTAGAAATATTTTAAATAAAGCAAAAGTATTGAAGTTCTATGTCTATTATAAATACAAATACTGTTTAGTTACTTTTGTACTACATCCGCTTCTGCTCATTTCTAGATTTATTCTTAGGTCATATGTATCGTATCGTAATCAATCATTCATATGTACACATTAATGCCATAATAGTTTCCATTGGAAGGATTTTTTTAAATATGTAGTGTATAGGCGTTTTAGTCTAATTGGTGCAAACAGCGGTTTAAAAACTATAAGAAAACTGAACAAATGCCACTAACATCGTAATCTAAACATATCAACAACAAATTTTGACACAATAAATACAATCTCAAGACTACTCCATAGGTTTCGAAATCGAAGGTCTGTAAAAACTTGGTTCATTTGGTCGAATGCATTTAGAATTTTAATACCTACTTTTCCCGGTGAACTTTACTTGTTAGGATCTCATCGAGTGTCCCGCCTCATCGGCACCGACCGACCGCTACATTTCTTTATTCTATTGTTAAACCTCTCTACTTTTTTCCAAAAGGTTAAATTACTGTCTCTTGAGTTAATTTTCCTGTAGTTAGAATGCGGCCTTAGTATTACTTGTTACTGTTTCTTCATTTCTAAGTAGATCTTGTTCGTATCCAGTACTTTCTACCCAGTATAGTCTGTGCCTCTTAATATCAATTTTCAGAACCGTAAGCTATCGCAATAAAATAAATTATTCATATTAAAAATAAATATCATGAAGTCGACACTGGCGTATTTGTGTCGCGACAGCAAATCCGCCTCATGATTGCATTATTAAATTTGCGAGCGTTTTATTGCATTATAATACTGAATCTCGGCGCAATTTTTTCTTATTGCCACTCGTTCCGTTTTCCGCAGTGCTTTTTATTTGTGTTTCTTATTTAAAATTAGTTTTTTGAAGTATACGTTTTGAATATTTTATAAACCTTTTTTAAATTATTATATTATATTAATAAAAAAGTGCTTCTCTCTCTCTAAGTTTTTTAACTCATTTGACTAAACAGGAATTGTTGTCTGGATTCTTCGTCTCTTTTTAAATTTATCTCACTCAACATTTTACTTAATTTGCAAATTAATTCTTTGTAACTTCCTTTAGTGCCCATATAAAAATCTGTTAGATTGATGCCGATGCTACAAGGATATGGTAAAAATAAAAAAAAAACAACTTTTCAAGTTGATACTTTTATTCATAAGACACGTTTCTGCTTCTTTAATATAATATTGAGAATGAATATTTTAGTACCGCGTGGAAGCTTCATTTTCTGAAAACGAAGTTAAGAAGTAAGTATACGAGCTTCGGAGGAGAGCTACTTTTAACATTTGATTGTTGAATAATTCAGAGGTTTTATTGTGCTAAGGAAATAATTATTAGCAACAAAATAACAAACAAATCTTAAATATATTTATTTATCAGAATCAACATATTTATTTATCAGAATCAACACTACAAGTACTAACCAGTTTACCAAGGGATATAAATTGTGCCATCTAACGTAAAATTTTTGTAGTAGCGTAGCACATGCGCCTCGAAGTAAAACCAGTAGGAAGTAGTTTCATAGCGGTCGTATAGATGGCAGTTGTATTAAAGAAGCGGCGTGGCACATTTCCTTTTGTTGTAACTTCATTTGCAGTATATAGATGGACTACTAATAAATAATATATTTTCAAAGAATCAAATTTGAGAAAGAAACAATCTAATTTGACAAGCGATCTAGTTTTTCATTTGAATAGAACTTTATCTTTTTTGTAATAACGTAAATAACGTCATAATCTACCAAAAAGAGTGGTTGGTATTCAACTTTTTTATTCAATTACTAGATGATCGAACTTCGTACTACCTAAATAAAGTGACACTAATGTACCGATAGCCCCATTCAATGCAGGAAATAAAATGAATGGGGTTATAGGTACAGTAGTGAGGAGTCGGAATGTGTCTATGAAGGCTCGTTTAGCAATACACAATGCTGTACTAGTCCCCACTGTAATGTATGGAGCTGGGTTTGGCAGGAAAAGCATGCTAGTAGAGTTAATGCCGTTGAGATGCGGTCCTTAAGAAGTATGTTAGGCGTGAAATTCAATAATAGGATTAAAAATTGCATTATAAGGAAAAGTGTGGCTGTAAAATAACGAAACAAATTTATGTAGCAAAAGTGAGTGGCAGTGTTGGTAGGGTACACCCTAGGAGAACTTATATCGATCATCTGATCTTAGTGGCTTACTAAAAAAGGGCGATATAAGGAGCAAGGGCGATACGTAGAAGACGCGAGAGAGGTGTGCCAGGATATGTAGAAGAAGCGAGAGAGGTGTGCCAGGATCGCACCAAATGGAAATCCATGATCTCTGCTTACCCCTCTGGGCTACGGGCGTGAGCGCATATTTAAATAAATTGATTTGATTATAACTGTTCCGAAGTCCGATCCAATTATCAATCCTATTCATCCTTCCAACTATTATACCTTGAGATCGATAAAGTGTATTGTGTCCGGCTTAAGTTACGTTTGTGAACAAATAATTTAAATGTATTTTATAATTTTGTACTTGAAAAATAAACGTAGTTACCATTCAATGCATAGCTTTCTCACAAACTTAGTTTAACATTTATTTTCGTTGAGTAAATAAACAAAGGTCAGAGACGCGAACATGGGACTCGGACTTTTTTCTGTCGATAATCGTTCTCTTTGACCTCGTTCATAAGCTGTTTCTTAATCAGTCTCATTGTTTCTTCTTCTGTATAGTCGAGGTTTATTAATGTTGCAACTAACTAAACAAAAATACGTGTGTAAGGCGGATCCTGCTTCTGCTGTTTCAGAATACATCACTAAGCGCATTCACATTTTGCTTTGTGAAGAAATCCCTTAGATATTGAAATGTTTATTCAAAAAACAACTCTGGCAGTGAAATCATGTCTATCATTTGGAATTCAGATGAATGTAAGAATAAGTCTTGGCGACTATATTGCTTTGTTAGACCGACATCACATTTTACGCGGGCGTAGTTTTTTCATGTGAAGTAAATGTCAGAGTTGTCAATCTTCCATGTTGTTTCCATCGACAATAAACGCACCACAAAACAAAATTTTGATATTTACTCAAACCAATTAACTTAATAAACTTAAATGTCTATAAAAAGAATCTACTGTTTGTTCGTATTTATAAGTGAATTGGTGGAGAAGATATCTTTAACTGCATAGGCTGTTGTTACTGCGCGCAAGTGATACTTGTCTGTACAGTATGGAAATAGTAAAACCGGAATGCCTCGTCTCGTCTTTTACCAATTTAATTTACAACGTTTTCAGTTCAAATTTGTATCTTATTTCTCGGTGATAAAGCTCATAATAAGTGTTTATGAATATTTGCATTAAATAGTATACGAGCTAGAGTTTACGTATACGTGACAAGTCCTGTAAAGTTGTGTCTTGTTACCACTTCGTGTTTGGCAGATTGGATTTGTTTTCGTATACCGTAATAGTTTTTATTTATGCGCACATTCGACAATGTTATACTAAACAGATGCAACAAAAATATGTTCTTTTAGTGCGCTAGACATATTTGAAAGGATTTAATAATAGTTCAGTGTTTGCAAAATATAGAGTTAGAATACACCACTATAGTTTGCGAAGTGTTACACAGTGGAAGTTTTCACAGAATTCAAGACATTCTATGTTATACGCGTCAATGTTATGCGATTATTTTTCTAAATATGTTGAATTGATAACGAGAGAAGTTCGAAGCTTGAAGCGTGAGCTCAATTTATCCATATCCCTGTGGAGTTTGAGTCAAGGCTTTTGTTTTTTATACAGGAACATTGAGATTTCTTGTGATATCCATGTATGAAAAGCCTGGATCAAAAGCTAATAAATATGGATAAATTGTCGAAGTTATAGTGCGTGGATAAATCGATATAAAAGCCAGTCCGTGCTTCATATTTCATTCTCTTCGGTGCATATTGCATCCTGATAGATGTCGGAAGCTTATTGTTTGAGCTTGGCTTTATGGACCAGCAATTGTTATATTATGCAATATAATTTCGTGTTATAAGCTTTTATGTAACATTATGTAAATATGATGTGGATTTTAGAGTGAATACTTGTGAAAGAAGACAGGTAGAATAAAAGAAGAAACTGACTGACTGATCTATCAATGCACAGTCCAAACTACTGCGCCTAGAGACTTGAAATTTTGTATACAAATTTCTGTTATTACGTAGGCGAGCACTAAGAAAGGATTACTCTAAATTTATCTCCTTAAAGTCTAAAATAAGGGCTGAAAGATTGTATGGAGAAATAGTTGAAATCAAATGTCAGATCTAAAAAAAATGATTATGTATATCATTAAATTATAACGTTAAATTCAATTGCACGGCGGGTGAAACCGCTTGGCCCAGCTTGTTTATTATAAAAGTAATCAGGGCATATTCAGATAAAGCGTAATAGTGTCTTTACCAAGCCTGCTTAGTAGCAAATATCGGTGGTATTTATTTATGTATTTAATTATTAGTTGGTACCTAGTCGATGCGGCGGCGGCAGACGCAGGCTGCGACTACGGGCGCATGTAAATTGTGAAAGTTGGAAGCGCGGTTGCAATTTTCGCAGCTCTCAATATAATAAATTGTCAGGCACGAAAGTAGACACGGTTGTGGAACGATGGATGCACTCTCTTTGGCTTTCTGACACGTTCCTGTGCACACGGCTCGATTGAGTTATAGTTCGCTGTTAGTAGGAAATTGATTTGCGCGCACGACACCTATCTTAAGTATTTGTGATGTCGAATAATAATTTTATACTTTATATTTACGGGAGACTGTGTCCTCAGTAAAAAGTATTTAAAGAACAAATCGAGAAAGGAGCATAAGACTTCCTAATGTTGATCACTGCTAACCATCAACATGCGCCACAATTAGCCGAGGAACGGAAGTGTTGGGAACAATTGTGTAAACAAGTAATACTTAATGTAAAAACCCCGTCCCACTGTATGATTATTATCATTAATCACATCATCATATTACCTATGACATGTCGGGGAAAGTTAAATTACGTCGCGGCAGGCCAAAACGGAGACAGCGGGACTGGACTCCTTTTAATTCGATTGGCAGCAAAAATCTCTAGATCGGTAGGCTTTTGCCCTGTAATGGGACGATCGTGGCTTATAAACAAATAATAACTCCGAGAAAGAATACTGACCTAATGACGCCTCATTTTTCAGTTTAGTTCACTTTATGCTGTACGAGGTCTCCTCATGGCCTAGGCGGGTAAAATAAGGAGGGTGTAGATAAGGAAAGGGAGAAGAGGAGGAGAAGATGTCTTCCATCTTCTCTTCCTCCGGAGAGTTTCATCTCGCGCAGAATGGGTTGAGTAAACTGCTGTTCATACTTCTCTCCATTCTAATGTGGACTGCCAACTATTGGCTAAGCAACATTTATCTAGTAAATCTACAATATTAAATTGTAAGAGCCCATATGTTGAGAACTTTAGCAGCAAATCGTACAAGTTTACAATTGCTACAAATAAATGGACCGGGTATAACGAATTGTTGGACCCGATCGGGTCGTTTCTAGCACTAAATAAATCAATATATTGGGTAATGGTTTCTACGCCTAATTCCAGTATTGCGCCAGCTTATTTGGTACACTTCGAATTAGGTGCAGCTGTCAGATTTAGGCAAACATTCGTGAAGCTCGTTTGAAACGGAACTGGGACCCGGTCTGTTTCTCACATTAGTTCAATCCCAATGTATTGGTATAGTTGCCTTGAGAAAGCTTGAATTTCGACTGAGAGTGTATCGTTCTTAAGCTGTAATTTTAATGATAAAAAGGTTATCAATAAAATTTTCTATAACCTTTTATTAATTGATGAAGTTTGAAGTTGTAGTTGAAATTTAAAATTGAAGTTTTATCAGAAAACTAAACATTAAACTATTCATTGAATAACGTTTCTTGAGACTTCTTTGATCTTCAATATTTGTAGATAATTCAAGTATTAGGCGTTGATGAAACAAATGGGGTCAAAATGATCTGGAATTGCTGGCGCGTGCGACACAATGTGGTATGGCTTACCGAGATGTGGTCTGATGGTATATTTAAGTGATCACCGACGTCCATGAACATCTACAACACCAGAGGAACTCTAATGAGTTGCCGGCCTTAAAGAAAGGTACGACCCTAAGTCATATTGGTCTAGAAATACCGCTGGGGACAATCGTTCCACGTTCCTGTATTATTTAAGCTATAATTATACATTACATACATATTTCAATAAATAAAACTATATTTAAAACGGTTAATATTCTTCATTACTTAATAAAAATATGAACAGTTTCGCTAGTTAGAAATCTATATTTTATTCTGAACCTCTGTGATTAATATGTGCGTAAATAAACAATCACACTCTAAATAGTTCTAATCAATGCTCTATTCGTCCAATAAATTACTCTGCAAACGCTCAGTTAATATTTTCATACAAAGCCTGCATAGAAAGGAGCGTGTAACAAATTACCTAATTTCTCTTTATGTATAGCAAAATGAGTCTGAAGTTGTTCAAATTGGCCGTTTCACCCTAAAACAATTTCACATGACGTAGACAATCTTATTAAAAGTTTTAATCTAGGGCGTGTATATGGTTGTATTTTGAAATGAAATCGAAATCGAAAATTTTGATTTTTTTTTGTCACATGTGTAAGTCTCCAATTTTGATAGCGCCATGGTTATAAGATGGAATCCGAATGATATTGTCACAGTATAGATCAAAAGAATTTCTTGTAGTTTGTCATTTGACCGAGCACTTGACAACGTGGACGACAACGCAAGTACACAAAACTTTTTTAAATATATCATTTTGATATAGATAAACTTAAAACATAGAAACGTTATACAAAAAATACAAAAAAATCATTTAAATATTTTCGAGTAAATATTTAAGAGTAAGTTTTCGAAACTCGTCACTAATAAAGCAATATTACTTCACATTTAAGTTTATGCTGGCGAATACTACCACTACTATAATACTGCCAAATTAATAACATAAAATGAATCTTACAGTCTATAACCCTTATATCTAGTCGAATAACCCTTACAGTCTCCAATACACATATGTAAAGTAAATTTTAAAGTAATTCACACGTCCAAGTTGGTACCGGTGTTTCTCCGCGAGCGTATTGCTTTGAGAGTTACGCCCGCGGCACTAGACGGGCTTTTAACGGGTAATTGCTTTAATATGTCCCAGCGTAAGACGTGGCCGAAATTAGATGAACCTACACTCTTCGCAAGCGTCGTTATCACATTACCTTGAATAACATTGTGCATCACTTTTCTCAGTTGAAAATTGATCTATTTTAATTTCTTACTCAAAATAATCAATATAATTATAATCTAACAGTAGTTGATAGTGGCCTTGAGGTAAATTGTAACAAACATATCAGTCTCTTAATATTTTTCCACGCGTGGTGTATCAAAACCCTCCCTTCCCAAGAAGACTTAAAAATATTCACATAAAACATATTGTCCTTTGGGTTTTGTCACAGAGAAGGATATAGAGAAACCTTGTAACGCGACACGATTTAACGCCAATGGAAACAAACGGTCACTGCATTTGCATCAATACATCTACGCACACATACTCGTCATCTACGGGTACTTATATCGCGTTTCTTCAGCATGGTTCTATTCTGATCGCCGTGTGTTCTCCTGGGACGTCTCCTGCTAATGCTGCACTTATATTAATATAACATTTATATTGATAAAACTTGTCACAGTTAAACTTATTACATAACGCAAGGCTATACAACTGAGTTTTCACATGTGCTGGCTCTAAAATAGAGGAGCTTGAATATTTACTGTATCGTATGTAAGCACATATTCATACAAGAATTTGTTCCATTCACAAGCAGATAAACCCGCATATATTTATTTGCCAACACTAACATGTAGGTATGTATTGTATCTCGTGGTGATACTGATACGAGCATCGATAAAAGATATAATGTCAATTTTATTTTATTCAGAAGGGATATCATTCAATTACTTGGTGGCTTGTAGACTTTTCATTATAGCTAGTGGCCAAAGTCGGCATAGACAACTTCACTACCGTTTCTTATGGCGACCATATTTTATTATGGTAGGCATAAGAAATTGTTATCCTGTTCCCTGTCCCATCTGTTATTTGATAAGTTTATTAAATTACTACTACTAAATTATGTGTTAGATATTTACTAAAGAAGGGCGATATAAGGTATTCCTTACATCGCATTTCTTTAGTATGTCACTGATTGGATTGATTGTTCTTCTGGGCCCTGCCTACATTGTTACTCTGTTTTGTATCATTGATTTGTCAAGTGCAGTGTAAGTGCAGTTAAAGATAACGAAATTTAAATTACTTACTCTCCTCGTGAATGTGAAATAAAACCAAATTGTGAAATCCGAGCAACAATACAAAAATTTTGCATTTAGAATCAAAATCAATATGTTGCTGGCTACAAAAATAAGATGTCAGTTTTTGCTTACAAACAGCCCAAATGTTCGAACCCTGGTAGATATATTGTTGCAGTTATTTGCGGTCATGCTTTTGCGGTCTGCTTCTAACAAGGTACGTTTGCCTCGTTACACGTTAGGTTAGCCCCTAGGAACAAATATACATTTCTAATTTCAAAATAAGCAAAAGTTAAAAGAATTATAATAATTGACATAAATTAAAATTAACAAATATTATGAAGAAAAGTTTAATATGAACATTCTTTAAACAGCGACTACAAATGTACCGAAACATGTAATTATTTTCTGTAAAAACGGGAGTAAGATTCCTTAAGGTGCGCTCGAAAATTATAATCCTGGAGGCACGTCCTCATTGTAACTAAAACATTTTCTTTTCCCTGGAATTTTAGATGCCTCGAAGTCTTTTGTTATCTTTACAAATATGAAAGCGGCACGTGGTAGGTACTATTTTATATTAACTCCTTAAACTAATTATTTCTATTCATACTGTACAAAAGGGGAATATCATTTTTGTCACAGACTTAAATTAAGTAAAAAGGTTTTCTCCTATCGCTATCTCTCACATTATTTTGCAGACATGTAAATTTCAATTTGGAGTTAAAAGTTGTAATGAAAGGATAATCTATATTGTCTGATGCCGCGGATGCTGGCCCTTTCTGTCGTCGACGCGGTTTGTCATTCTCTTATGCGTCGAAATCATTAATTTGAAATGTCTACTACTATTTTCATTTTCGATTACTGTATATAAGAGATAGCACAGTAATTGAACCGCGGACGTCTTTGATATATCGGCTCTTTCATCGGATTGGACGGACGCAATAACAGACCGTTGATTGCTTCCAAGTGGACTCGGGAGATTGATTATTTTCTCGTTACGGACCCCGTGTTTCGCTACATTGTTTTCCTTTACACATTGTCACCTACTATTTATT
>JWHW01057624.1:160729-180556 GCA_000931545.1 Papilio glaucus
TTCCATTAGTAGCATGGCTTGTGCAGGCTAAGTCTATTGCTGTGTTAATAATATTCAAGTGACGTTCAATTAGATCCTGTTATCCTGAATCAACTTCTAATAATAAGTAATTGATATTTTCTGTCAAACCTTTTTTTTAATCATTATTTTTGTTTGATTTCTACGACGTTAATGTAAATTATATTGAAAATGCATTTCGTTAAATAATATTTTTATCGAAATAATTTTCTAAATTATTGTATTAAATACATTAATTTAAAAAAGTGCGTCCAATTTAGCCTTGATATTTATTCTACTTATACACTGTTTTGAAATCTACTTAAATACTATTTAATATGCAGCACGCTAGTCACAGATGTGTTTCACTTGCAAACTCTTCAAAAATACTTGATATTAATTAGTAATTTAAATCCTCTATTTCCAGCGTCGTTTTTATAGAATAGCTTTTGTAATAACAGTGAAAACATTTAACACGCTGCTATCAATATAATCTGTGATATTATGTAACTTTGACAGGCCCTGGCAAAGTTTTAAAATGTTACAACACCAAATTCGAAGGATAGATTAAGGTGCCCTTGATCCATATACGTACATAGGTTTAAAATTCTTTATGAACTCGATCACGCCGTGATATAAGTAACGGCAAATCTACAACTGGAGGTCATATCATCAGGAGAGCTGTTTGTCCGGATATTGGTGAATGCAAGTACCAAAAGAAAATAAACTAAGAATACTGGTAATACAAAAAACTTTTTCAACATTGTAGGTTTAAGCCTGTGGCAGCCTACAAATAATATTAAAATGATATACTAACCGTACAACCTGATGATACTGTCCACTTCGCCCAGTGAATTTTTCGCCACGCATCTGTAGCCTCCGAAATCCATCTTCTCCAATCGACGTACAGTAAGCGACATGCGGCTCTCAAAGGGGCTCATCATTGTATTGACGACTTCGTACTTGTTTGACGATATCACCATTTCATCTGATAATACGGAAATTAAAATTAAAAATCGATTCTGAACGATTCTAATTGAAATTTAAAGTACATATTAAAATGTCCTTAATAATTTTAATTTACGTTCTTTCTTCGTCCTTTTTTTATCCTTTACTCCCTAAAATTCCATTTGACCTTAACAACCAATTATCTTAAGCAACTAAGCCTTATTCTCGTCGGAACACAATACTCTGAATATTGCAATGCCTCCTAGATAATTTTTCAACACCTTATACGATGCCTTTTGCCCATACATCCCCTCTCAACAGCTTTAATAATGGCAGGACTGCTAGAATACTCGGCTTCCCACCCAAAATGGACTTAATCGAGGTCTACTGAATAGAATTTTGAGCTAATCCTATTGATCGTGCCAGTCGAATCTTTTGCATCACTACCAGATCTTGTCCTTGGCGCCGGCGGAACCCTATCGAACAGGTTTATGAGATTTTACAATTACTATCCTTATACTTGTAATAAAAGTCAGAATATTAAAGGTGTTATGGCGTCAAAGAGTGCTCAGCTAATAGTTTGTCTAACATTAATTATCTTATTTAATAACCAAAAACATAATAACAACAGGAATAGATACAGCTTAGAAGAATTGTTACGCACAAATAGGTGCATTTTAGCAAGTCTCATAAATATTGTTAAAAGGTATTCTTTGCTTAATACAATTTCAAAAAAGTCATTAGAGTTGTTACTTGACACAGTATTAGAATAAAGAGAATACTTCACCAAGTATTAATTGCTTAAGAGTAGAAAGTTTGCTGGACAGAGCTTTACTATTACGCCGGAGCTTTGAATTTCCTGGAAAGTAACCAACCATGATAAAAGACCGAAGCATTAACTTCTATTGTTGATGTACAATTAAAACTCTTAATTTATAAGACAAAATTAACAATATCATTCTATCTTACATTTACTCTGATTCAATTTTATTCACTGCTATTTTTTTTAAGGAACTGTTCATATATAAGTATATAAAGCATAGCTTTTAGTGAAACAGTAACATTTGTAGAAAAAATATTTATGATTTGGATAATGTCATATACATTGTCATAGACATCACACAATATTTTAAGGTAACCAGTATATGACAATGCATGTCAAAAAAATTGCAAGATGCCGTGCCATATTGTAACTTGTTCCTTTTTCATTGGTATGGCTCAAGTTACTTATAAAAACTTTTTTTATAAAAAAGACACGTATTTACTATACCATCATAGAATCAAAACTTTATCTATATAGAACGTATGATAGAAATCCCTAGAACTTCTGACAACAAAATATGTAATTAATACATTTACATATTTAAAAGCATTGTTCATTTGATATTTATACATTTAGTATCATATTTATGAATTTTCACTTTAAAAATAGACGTAGCAGTGAATTAGTTAAAAAAACTTTTATAAAGCTGAAGTAGTTTTAAAATTGCTACAATTTCCGTGCTGGCCCTGACAATCTAAACAATCCTTCCATCCCGTTATGTCGTTCAGCCGCGCCGGGCCACGGCGGGCGCGCCGGCCGCACTGAGTCCCGGCGTCTGTTGTCCGCAAATGATAAAGTGACTAGCTTTCTTACGAAAATACTGTTGCGTTCTATTACACCTCATGCGCGTTTTAGAGCGACCATTTTATCTTTTATTCGCTTTATAAAGTGAATTTTGAATTTGTTTTATAGTGTGTGTAATAGATTTGCAAGAGATTATACGATTTACTTTTGGACTTTTGGAATCTACCTATTAGCTAGATTAGCTTATACGTACATTTAAAAACTAAATAATTAAACTGAATATTGCTTACTAAATAAGCATTCAACAAATGATCTGATGGTGCAGTTTCGATTCAAAGTTTCTTTTTAGATTTGTGTTCTTAGTATGTGGCTATATTCTTATTCCTTCTCCAATTTGGAACTTAAAATGAGTTCGATTGTTGTCCTTGTTCTATCTTAGCTCCGATAAAAGATGAAGCTGTTGTGATTTTTGAAAACAAAAACAACTTACTTAATATCGCACGTGGTACATCCCGTTAGGTATATCCTAATTTACATTTAGATCTTATAAATTCAGTGAAAAATTGATAGCGTTTAATAGTTTTCAGAGTTCAGAATTGCTTAGGAAGTTTACGTAGCTCATAATATTATATTAAAATAAAAACAAATATTCAATTTTGATTTTGTAACAACCTGTTCTACTAATTTTCTAAAATTCTCATAATTATCTGATATCGGAAGTGAAAACAAAAATTTCATTATGTTTGAAAAATAAACGAAGTGTCGACTAAACGGAGAGCTGATTACAAACGCAACCTAATTATCTTGTAAAGAACTTGTAACTTCAAAAGGAAAAGATAATGTTAAAGATTTCTAATCTTAATTTTGATCGGAACTTCTGTTTGCTTTTCTTTTCTAGTACGCTGATGTCACAAGATGCGGCAAAGATGGCCTTCGAACGATTTTACAAAATAAACTCCGACCTGCCCCACCCAAATTCATTATAACAGGAAATTTCATCTCAATTAATGTCTAAAATAACACTGTAACACTCTTAATAACGCTCGAGTAGGGCTTGCTTAATTAACACTTACATGTCAGCCGCCCTAACATAGATTGATGACAAACGAAAATGACGATCCAGCGTTGTTCCCCTTTCGCGTTGGTTTTCATTGCCATCATACCGAAAGCGCCAGTCATTCGCACCAAGTTCTCGTCCAAACAAAGGTTTGATCGACGGCCGCCGGTTGTTACATGAATCATAATACTGGCGAAAACAAATTGATCCCTTAATGCGTTTTATTTGTTAAGACTTGACATAACGCACAAGTGCACACGTTACCACGTTTATGCGTTTATGTTACGTAAGTGGACATTGAACGAAAGAAAGATTAGATGCATCGATGTAAACTAAATATAATGTAATATTGCCTAATGTGTGGTCAAAAAAGATGATCAATATAAATTTACATGGTACTGAAAAATAAATAGACAATTTTCTATCTTTTGAAATACTGTACAATGCAATGTAAGGTAATGAAATGTAATACGTGGAGAATGCATTGACCATTCCGTTGTAGTTGTTATGACCTCTTCTGCAGCCCTAAGTGTTCCCAGTAGAGCGCTGTAAATTGCATCACGTAATGGCATGAGAGGAAACAAAGCTCCTCCTGCACTCTGACTGCGGCCGCAAACTGTCTTAATGAAGCTACCTGTGCTTCATAAAAATACTTCATTTACAATAGTTTTATATATTATATATGCAGTATTTACACAACATATATATTATTTATCGCATTGGTACTATAGGGTTTTCGAATATCAATTGTTTAAATTTCTTATGGCCAATAAGTTGATTCGGATGATGGTACAATATGAACGATGTGCATAAATAAAATAGGCGTTATAAAGTTATCTGAACCGTGTTCTATTTATTGGCAAAATATTATGAAAACAATAGTTTACTGGCTACGAGCTAAAGCATTTTTATTTGGACAACGTGATAAATGTCAAGCATGAAAACGTCGGCGACAAAAAACCACCACAATACCAGTTCAACCCTCTACCTTTACTCATGCCAAATTGGTCGCCTTTAAAATAATGCTTCACGCTTCACCGAAAAGATCCCTTAGTGGACTGAATTTTCACCTTTTTATAAAAAAAAGGTAACCTTTTCAACACCTTCCCTACATATTCGTTTATTTGAAGCTAAAATACTAAGTGGCGACATATTTTCACGTTAAGTTGCGGTGTACCGAAACAATGCAAAGTATTTTGCGAAACTTAAAAATACTAGAAGCTCTAAAACCGGTTTCCATTGAAAATTAACTCGTAAATTTCAGGCGACAACTGCTGAGAAGAGAACTTTGCGAAACCGCCGACGGCTATAGAGGGGAAGAAATACGAAGTAAAGGCTCGGATCGCTTCATACAGCTCATTATAGCTCGTTTTCTTACTGGCGCTGAATGTAACAGTTGCTTAATCTGAAACATCTGATTTATTACTACTGACGAGTCATCTATACGTATTTATATTTAACAATAATATAAATATTTTATCATGTTAACTTTTGAAAATATTTATCAAGCGACGACTTTTCGGATTGATAAGCTTTGAAACTACAAAATCGATTTTAATAATCTTTTCACTATTATTGGTGATCTATATTACCCATAAGTTATAGGTACGCGCTACGCTTTTTTATTACTGTCGTGTAATATCACAATTAACGCGACGCGACGAGCAACGCCTGGCGCATTGAAATGATAGTCAAGAATAAAATAAAGAATTGAGAAAAGAAAACATAAAACAACATTTGAGTTATTCTAGCATTGTGCGCTCCGCAACAAATGCAATATAATCCGAGACGTTGTCATCCTTCGTGAATACGTAATGGTTTGATTTGGTGCGGATGCGCCAGTCTAACAGATTTCCAAGACAATATCAGACCAAGATACATACTATTTTAACATGTATTAAATGGCTTATCACATATTTAACGATCTTTATATCGGGTGCGCTGTTGCGGTGGTTTTATTATGATTCCCCCGTGGTAACATTTTCCACTATCCGTTATTATTGGATATCGGATGCTTTTATGCACACGGGAATTATGAACCAAAGATTCCGTGACTCGATCGCTTATTGCATTGAGAGAAAAGTATTAGGACTAACATATGTCTCTAACTTTATTATTAAAAATCAGGCACACATAAAATGAAACTTTCTAACATTAGCCGTCCCATATATTATGCCATTTTTTGAGAATATATTGTGAAAATACAAAATTTCATTTGTAATACCTTGGGAACTCATTGAAAGAAGCCTCCGCACCTTATGTCGCGATATGAATAAAATATGTATTCATCAGTTGAATCAACGAACACCCAGCGCTATTTTAACATTACATTCTTATCATATGTGAAATATATCACTCACATTCCATTTTTCTTTAATAAAAACTGCAACTTTACTTAACTTTAAGAACGTTAATTAGTGATTTTTTTTGTTTTGTATGAATATTTTTTAAAAAACTGCACATATTTATTAGGTAGACACATAAAGAAGTTTAGTATTTCATTACGTTTTTTTCTTTTTCAGTATATTTCTCACTTATAGTTCGGCAACTTTATTGTTCGTTCGTTTATTATACATATTTTGATAATTAAAATATAATAATAACATTAACTTTTTTATTATATTCTGATCAAGCGCTATTGAAATTGTAATAAAATAATTGTAGGTAAATAATAAGTAGTGATCGAGATTTGATAGCGGCGTTTCTGTCGGTCCGGTTGTTTAAGCGGAAACTTACCGAATCAAAAGCTCCGCTGGAGTTGCTGGAATGTTTGATCTGGCAGCAAAACTTGGTTAGTTCCTTCTAGACTAGTCATTTAACATTCACAGTCAGTTGATGTGCTGAGAGATTAGATACACAAACTTAACTATAGCAAAGTTTACACTATTATTGTTAAGCTACACTTTTCATTTATGTATCATTATAGATTGATAAAGAAATTCTATAAGAAATAGTAAAATCATTGTCTCTAAAGCGGTGTTTAGAGACAGATATAAGGTGTCAGAGCCCATCAGAAGAGAAAATCTAGGTGGCTGCTAGTGTGTTAATTACCGTCTACTTAAGCGGTCAAGTCAAATATACTTCCGTGTTACATTTTTAATGTCCAGTGTCGTCCATTTATAGTGTCCAGAAAGTGATATTTCATAGTGAATGTCGTTGCATATAAGCATATGGCTTGTAAAAGATAAACTGTGAGAAAATTTGTTCGTCCGTTAAACAAGTAGAGTAAATAAACTAATTAAATAACGGATTAACTCTAGTACGGTAAATATGTAAAATAATTTTAAAGTAGACTAAACACATTTTTGCGCGTGTTACAGATTCTAAAGAATCCCGTTTCGATACTGAGACCTTGAATCGAATTGTTAAGTAACTGTATAGTTATAAACAAAACGACTATTTTATAAAAAACCTTTACAAAAAAATAAAAACACGTTTTCAAGCTTTTCTCCGTTTCATACAACAATGGGACAACAACAAGTTAGTGAGGAGACAAATATTGCAGCAGTAAACTCCTTTTTTACGCTTGATTTCTATGTTGTCGTCCCGGCTATTCTGGCCTTCAATGCAACAGCGAAAGTCTTGGGCTATTCTTTCGTTGCTTACATTTTCCTTAGATATTTAGTTGTTCGATGAGGCGGAATTCTGCATGTGATTTTGTCTATTTTACATGTTCATGTATTTAGAGTTGAAAATATATAAAAAAACACAGCCAGTCTGTAAGGACTGTCGAAAGTCAAAACAGGTGAAAGAGAATATACGTTTTGTTCTTTTAGCGCCTGTGAGAATATAATAATATATTTTAAAAAAAAATCAGAAACGAATGCGTGCGAAGCCACGGGCAGCAGCTAGTACTATTATAAATTCTCAAATAAAATCGAATAAAAACTGCAATATCTAGGAAAAAAATCTAAACTGCTTTTTCCATTTGAGTTGTTCTTTATAATAGAAATGGCAAAAGGCGTACATTCATAAGATATAAATAACAAAAGCATTGTCGGCGGCCGTCGCCGAGCAGTCGTAACGCGCCGTGACCAGCCGAGCGGCACTAACGGCCATTGTCTTATTTTACCACAATAGGTCAATTTTCTTAAGACTTAAACCCGACGCACTCATAAATTAAAACTTAATATCTCATTCCTTATGAGCACTGAACACCGACACGCCCGATTAGACTCGTGCCAAAAAACTCAAACAATTTCAAACAGACTGCACAATTTGTGATATACGATAGCCAATATTATACAGACGTTGTAGAATATTTTTGAAAAATTTTGTATAGTAATAAATAATAAAATATATGTATAATATTAAAACATAAATATTGATACAACATGTCTAGGAATCGAATGGTAGATTACTAGAAACGAACTCTTTACTCAATTATCACCGCTATCTAGTAACCAAACTATTGAATATAAATCAGAAGTAATATTCCTTAAATTTAATTCACTTAAAAAATCGCTTAATGAAACATTTGTGCAAATTGCTCCCGAATTAATTATCCTTAAGTGATACTGTCTTTGATTACTCTTACAGATGCTCTTACTGATTAACTAATACGATGCGGCAATGGTCGTCGTGCTCAAAGTAACCAGGCGGAGTTCCCGGTGGGACGATTAGCTTTCGTTACTTAATCTTCCTGGACACTGGATGGAGACTCTAACTTCAATTTATCACAGAGGGTTCAGATATCAAACAAGGACTCTTAATAAAAAGGATGCAGGTATATTTTACGTTTTTATAGTTACTTAATAACGAGAGCTTATTTTATAAGCGTACTCTTAAAGAATTCTACTTTAGAATTTCATATTGTTTAACTACCTTATGAAATTTGTAATCCATGTGTGGAAATTTCTCTGCAAGGGAAATTACTAAATGAGGTAATTTATTATTGCAGGCAGCAAACCCATTATTATTTTTTTAAACTGGATTTTGCACTTTTCAACCTTTATCCAACAATATTTAGAAACTGTTTTTTGTCACCATCTGCTGAAAGATTTAAGATATCAATACTTGACTCCAATACGTAGTGGTAATTAGAGACCGGACTTGCGGTCATCGCCTAATGACGAACCAAATATATAAAATTGATGCATTTGAAAACGCTGGGCATTATGTGGTAGACCCATATCTGGTATGAAAGTGAATTTAACGTGATAGTTATACCAGCAGAGGTCATTGTTTTAGTTATTGCTTAGAAGTATGTACAGTATTATAAAAATGTGTGAAGAGAATCAGATACAATATAAAAAATATGGCAACAGTCAATGTTCCCAATTTACAACAAAATTCAAAGCGGCTAATTTAGGCACAACTCAATTGAACTTTCGATTATCGAACGCTCAATGTGTAATCGCAGTCAGGATATTGAAGGCAATGGTTTTCAAATTAAATTCTATTTTCCTATGAAAATGGACTTTACAGCAAAATTATAACAACCCAAACGTAGAATTTGATAGTAATAACCCACCTATTACAGCTAAATATTATGGAGTTCAATTACGCCATAGTCTAATAAAATGATGTTTCGTAATTTAAAACATGTATTATAAAAAAGAGGACTAATACGAAGGTCTCAAATTTTTCAATTTATTTATTTTGAAGGATATATTTTTAACATTATGAGTTTGTTTGGACGATGAGTGAGTTGGAGGAGGCCCAATGTCCTCTTCCCCTTCCCGTCCTGTCCTAATAAGGATAAGAATAAGGGTAAGAGTATTGGACGGAGAGGGGACTTTTCTGTCTCCCCTCATCTGTTCATTCGGATGCCTATGGGTAGCGGTCACTTAACAGACGAACCGCTTGATCGTGCCACCACCTTCTAAAAAAAGTTTGCCTACAAGTCTGATATTTTTGATAATTTTGATAAGTCATTTTTTATTTTTTTTTGTAAATGTCATCTACCTAATAATTTTAATACACTTCCATAGGAAATATCATGAATTTAAATCGCCTGGTGGTTCATAGCCTATTTTATCTGGTAAACCCCAGAATTTAAAATAATCTATAAAAAATACACATAGAAAACCTATTGTTATATTTGTTATAACTTTACACAATAGCAAAATAATTAACTTACTTGAATCTCTCAGCCAGTAGTTGATAGACTTCGGCGATGATTCCACGTAGCATTCCAATGTGACATCGGTGCCGATCGGCGCCCCCACCAGCTGGTTGGGCACTTGAATGACTGGATGAACTACACAAATATACATTTAATTATTTAATTATTATCTATTTAGTAACAGAAATGAGATTCCATTCCAAAAATCAGTAAAAATATTTAGTTTATAAAACTAAAATACTTAAATTGAAATAAAAAGGATTCTGTCCCATCTTGACAACGACGACCTGAAGGCTCGAAATAATTAAAGGGTTATGCAAGGGCTGACATTGAAAAACACCATTAATAACAAAAAAACATCTGAATCTTTCCAAGATAGAGAATAATTACAAAGAATTTTCCGCTAACCAATTTTTGTTCCTCCGAATGAGATAACAGTCATTTTAAAAAATCTGACAAAATAACAATACTAAAATAAGATTAGATTTTTAGATATATGATAATTTTATAAAAGCAACATTAACGTAGAAATTACTCTAGAAAGTAATCCCGAATCCTTTGAAAAATCGCAGATATAAATAAATTAGTACACTAAAAAAACTTACAGTGGACTTTGATGACGATCCTCTTGCTGACGGAAGGCGGCACACCGTTGCTCGCAATGCACAAGTATGCGCCCATTTCAGAACGCGAGATTTTGTTGAATGTTAGCTCTGCAACCTCGTATATTAAAACTGCCAAACAATTATGTGATTCCGACACGCATAGATTAACAACACTGGTCCAAAACATGTAATGCATTATATATTTTTAACAGAGACCTTACATAAAGTAAAATGTATCATTATGTTGTGAAGAGTCTGAGCCGAATATATAAAAAGAGTAATAAATATCCTGACAATAAATTTTGGTAATTGTTAATTTGGTGAGTATAATCTCAAAATATCTGCAACATTCGACTTCGACCAACCTTTGGTTTTAGTTCCATTTGTGTGCCTGATTATAATATCGGATCCATCCTCCCGACGCCACATGACGCGCGGCTCCGGCTGCCCTCGAGCGCGGCACGACACCCGCACCGTCCCTCCCTCGTGTACCATTACATCACCGGATGTCTCTTCAGAAATAAAATCAGGAGGTATGACAACATCTAGGTAACCCATCTACAAACAAAAAAAATATTATAATGTATCTTGTCTTGATGGCGGATGGTGTCAAAAGTTTTATCCAGTTTCATAAATAATGTCTCTGGAAAATTCCTCCAACAAGATGGACTGACGATCTCACCAAGGTAGTGGGAGTCTACTGGATCAGTGCAGCAATAGGCTGATTTTCGTTATGATGGGCCGGCCTTGGGGACGCTTATACCGACAATAGACGCACGATGGCGATATTATCATTATCATGATGAAGCATTAAACCTTCAACATTATTCGGTTACATTATTTAGATATTTGTTATCGAGATTGTTCATTACGATCAACTTAAATGGCCTTAACGAAGTTATCATTAAGACTTTGTCAAGTCTAGTAATTGCAAAGGCACACAAAGGCTTCCTTAAAGTGATATTAAACAGATATAGATACATTGGCCAGAAATTTTAAGAATATTTAAGCAGACACTAAATTATCTTAGAACTCCTACATTAATGTGCTTTTAGTTAACTTTTGTAAAGTATATAAATACTTTACAAACCTCAACCCTGACATCGCAGGGTAGTTCAATAATTACTTTCGTAAAATATACGGTTATATACGGTTACATTCTCAATAAAAATTGACGATTTAACTGTAATTAGTTGTAATTTCATGATGAGACGATCGTAGTAATTAATTAATAAGCTGTTGCGAGTCTAGAGTATAACATTTTTTCTCTATCACGTGATGTCAAGTGGCGTCATGCCGCGTCGACGGCGCCGTCGAAGCCTGCAGCTGCACTGTCGCCGCTGGGGATTTATGCCGTTATCAGACCCGAATATAAATTACAGCGCAGCGCAATAATTTAGGACTACCATATACGAATCATTACCCGCTGCGTCCCTATTGCGTGTAATTTAATTCCCTTTATCTGATAATTTTTATTATTAATATTGTTTTTGTAAATATCGAAGTGAAACTGTGAAAATGATAGTTTTATCAAGATGGCCATGATAACAAAAAAATGCTGTCAAAAGTGATTACATTGATTGAAGATATTAAAGAAACAAATAAAATAATAATAAATACAGAAGAAAAGAAACAAGTAAATGGATTCTGAATATCGCTGGAAAACATATGGAAATTATAGACTTATTCTATGGGTCTGGATGATGGGCGAAGTCACTGTGGTCTTTTCACCCATCGAAATGTCACACAACGGTTTCTATTTCCACGGAGCTATTTATATACTTTCAGCCATATTTATTGGGATACCTTTGGTCTATTCAGAGATATGTATAGCACAGTACACGAACTGTGATGCTATTTCAATGTGGAATTTTTTCCCAATCTTACGAAGCGTCGGATATGGAACTGTGGTTTTGATTTTGTACAAGTCTGTTTAATTAATAGTACTTAGTTCGTGGTATTTAAATTATACATTTCATGCAGCGCTAGATCCTCCACCATGGTTCACTTGCGACGAATTCAATAATTCACGATGTATGGTGAAACGCGTTAACACTTCAATTTTTCAACACTGTATAGAAACGCAAATGTTATTTGACGACGACTGCGGCATGAAAACGGCAAGTTTTTGCTTCTTCGAACGAGAAATTGGGAGAAAAATTACAGCGAATGAAAATTGTACATTTCAATGGAACTACCTTATCATTAGCAGTAGCATCAGTTTTGTTTTGTTTTCTTTGTTTTTGAGAAAAGAAAAATCAATGCGAATTGCAATCAAAATTTTGGTCGTGTATGTAAGTTTTACAGCGTTTGTGTTGTTTTGCGTCGCTCTATCTGCCAGCGGCGCGTGGTACTCATCAAAGATACATATAAATTGGAACGATTATGATTTTGAATCTTGTGCATTAACATTAACCCGTGGCGTCCTTTCATTTGGAACTGGTTTTGGTATGTTCTCATTTTTTTCCCGAGATATTCCGTTCCGTAGTCCCGCCACTATGACTGCTATTGCGGTGACATTATTTGCATTATTTTATTCGGTCATGTTCGCACTTATTATCTACAGCGGTATCAAGACTATGTCTTATTTTCACGGTGAAGAGGAAAATGTTTTAGAGTTAGGTAACAATCCGTTTTTTTCAATTTTTGCCTCAGTTACAGAAATAACGAGTTATTATGACGAAAGTTCAATTTGGAGTTTTCTTTGGTTTTCTTCTATATTTTTATGTCTTTTTGTTAATTTATTTATTACACTATTTTATATGCATGATTTGCTAGTAAATAAATTTAAATTTGCCGAGAGATATAAAAATGTATGTTGTGCTGCTTTAATTATGTTTGTTTGTCTAATTTCCTGTCCCCTTTTTTGTGCTGATCTGATTATAGCTTTTTCGGATGTTATTGAAATTATTCAACTTATTAATAGCTTTTTGTTCTCCATATCTGTTTATTGGATTTATGGGTACAATAATCACAACGTTGATATTATTTTCATGATTGGCGTTAAAGCAAGCTACTATTGGAAAATAGCATGGATTACTAATCCTATATTTCTATTAATTTTGTTATACATAAGAACAACGAAGCTTTTGGTCCCAGAATATGATAATTCTTTCAAAATTCAAAAACTAGGTTTATCATGCGACGTTTTATTACTAATTATCCTAATAAGTTTCTACGTGCTCACAGTTTTTCTTGGTGTTTTATATGAATTAAAAAAATACTATTATTTGAATTCTATACGTAACATTATCTATCCAACGTCTAATTGGGGCCCTAAAGATAAAGTATTGCTTAGAAGTAGAAAAATGTTTGTACCTGAAATTATGACACGAGAATTTTTATACAGGCAAGTGAGAATACATGGATATTTTAAAAATAAAGGCACCAAAAGAAAATCGGTGACACATGACAGATCGAAGAGTGTTTCTATTGAAAAGGTGGAATGGAGCGCTTTGACTTCCAACTAACAAGAATCTTGAAGGTTTTGAATACCAACCTGACTTTTCATCGGGTCTGTATTAATTTGACACATGTATTGACCGCGGTCCTCTTCTTGAACGTTTCTAATGTGTAAATTCCAAACAGTTTGTCCGTTATGTGATACGCTGACTCTGTGGTTATTTGTTATAACATGTACATGTATCGCTTGTATTGCTTTAGTATCCGCTTTTACCCAACCAACCTGTAAACATGGAATATATTTTAGAAAGTAAATTATATTATAATATGAATGCTTGCTATTCATTCAAAAGAAATCTCACTCTATAACCGCCAAGATTTTGAACTAGACATCTGAATATCGCATCACGACCGATGGTTACTGTAAGATTCGATAAAGGCTCTGCGAATTCCGGCTGGAACGCTTGCCCTGTACAGTAATTGAAATCGTTTTAAAGAAATTTACAATTTATATATGCTTTGTCGAATTATGCATAGTACGACTTACCTACGAGCTTAGAATCAAGGCGCAGCCAGAAAATAGCAAACAAGTATAGCCACCAAGGCTGCTGCATATTTCCGGTCACGCAATACCATCTGCGTTGTATACATGTAAACATATCCATATGAATCTGCAATACAATTTTGAATATTAAATAATATAAACGTATATTTTAGTCAGAAAAGAATTTGCGATATTAAAAAACAATACTTTATTATATTAATTTATCTTACTATTGCAAATAGCTACCAATAAAAATTTTGTGTATAATAATAAATATAAAGCGCCGCATACTTGAACTTTTCGAAAGTCAATTACCTACATCAAGTCAATGGATTTTAAAACTAAACTTCAATTCTTAATTGTATTTTTGTAACTTTTAAGTTCGATTTGATAATAAAACGCTTTGCTATTTCAGTTTCTTTAAAATATAGTTTAATATTTATAAATTTACCCTAAATGTACGTTGTACTTGTTTACCATAATTTTGTGTGCGAGAAAACGAATAAAGCTTTTTCTTTCTCTCTCTCTTCATTTTCTTTTAACTTAAATTATTAGTAATTAAAACGTTCAACAATCATTACCTAAGAACACAAAAACAACATCCTTATTTGCAATAAACAATGTAATCATGACCAAACAAAGCACACGAGTGATGATTGTATATACAAAATGTCATTTGGGTCAATGCGACATTACTACGATTCCATCAGTCAATAATGATTCAGTACTGGGTTCGTATAAAGGACTATCTACAGGGTTATATTGGACTCGCGTCAGTTATTCTGAGCGACGAAAAGTCGATCGAGAGTGCAAAAATGAGCACGGATGCGATCTCGCACCGGTAACTACTTTTCCGCGATAATGCTTGAGAAAAATGCGAAGCGCACTTTAGCCACGTCAATAGGAGGACTATCAACATATTGGAACTCAACCGTTCGAGGACCGCAATCTTGCATGGAAAAAGCTTCATTGAATTTGTTATCTTAAGGAGGTGTTTTGTGCAAAATTCATAGATAACATTGTAAGTGTTACCATGTTACAATGTCTTTTTACCATCATTCCGATTTTAGATAGCTAAGCAAAGAGACATTTGATTTTAAGTGACCAACTAACAATTACTTTTTAACTATTATATAAGCAACCTTAAAGATGACGGTACATTTCTAGGTCGTAGGAAAGACAGGGAGGTGCGTTAGAAAAGAATAGTCCTCACATCCTATTAAAATGAGATGAACACCACAATATGATACATCATACAAGGATGTGTTGTATTTTGTCTATTTATTGATTTGTGACATCTTTCCTGTCACTTTCCTGCAATATGTGAGAGTGATTTCGTAAAAAGGGAACAGGAAGCTGGGGAAGCGCAAGCGCACGCTACTTTGACCAATGAGCGTGGGCGGTGTTAGATTTGGGCGTCAGATGATACCAACCCATTTTCTGACGGGTAAATATAATGTTAATGTTGCTTATTATCATGGTGAGATGTTAGATGCTACACATGAAATGCGACTACTGTAAGGATCGCTAGTTTTTTCTCAAGTATCCGAATACTTATCCTTTATGTGCGTAAAATAACTTTTTCAGGACATACTTTAACTTTTTAACCAACTTTGAAAAGGAGGAGGTTATCAATTCGTCTGTATGTTTTTTTATGTTTGTTACCTCAGAATTCCGCTCCAGGTAAACCGATTTCGATGATTCTTTTTTTGTTCGAGAGCTAATGCTTGTCGATTGGTCCCATTTTTTTAGTCAAGATCCGACAGGTTAAATAAATAATAATAAAAAGTTATTCTTAATAATGCATAATATGACAACGTTGAATTTTACTTTCTTGGCTTACGTAGGCTAAACAATAGGACTTACATTAAAACGATGTATGAAATAATTGTGACTCTTTACATAAGCTAAATAAAAGTCCGCGATGACATATGTCTAACTTCTATGGTTGTCTCACAATAACCATTTTTTTCTTAGGAAACATCAATTAAAACGCATTCGATACTTACTGCGCGATTATTCGTGTTCGGTATGAATTGTTATCCATTTAAATGTGCTAGGTATAGCAACAGAATTTAATGTAGATTATAATTGTTCCTTGAACTATATCATTCTGACTAATAGTTTAGAAGATATCAAAAGTTTAAACTACAAAGTAAGTAAAAACTTCGCGCAAGTGATTTCAAAAGCCGCGCAGTAGACGGCTGGGCTTAGCGATTGTATAGCTATGTACTTTTGTTTATTATCTTTCTTTGATTGAAAGTTGGTTGTTATCACGTATTCCCCATATAAATTAGATTCACTAAAAATCTAGAAAAAAAAACTTTTAAACAAAAACAAAACCGACTTCAAAAAACTATATTGCAACAATATAAAACAACAAATGCACTTAAAAGTAAAAAAAATAATTTTACGCAATTAAACATAAGAAGCAATTCTTATTCATATTTATTTTTGGAGTCGGTGTCAGCTATGTTTGGTAGCGATCGGATCAACATATTTAGTGGTACCCAGGCGAAGCCGGGGCGGGTCACTAGTATAGTATTAAACTTAATTTGTAAAATGTCTTCTTAAGGCATACTCGTATATTGATATTTCTTTAGCTGACGCTGCCGCAGTCGCTGGTAAATCGGGTAATATGAATTTGCCATTCCTTCTCTCCTTTTGAAATAAAATCCCATTGTACGAAAACCCCATGGCGATAAAGACAGAAGTCTTTATACCCAGTCACGTTAATTAGATATAAAGGGTTTGTCAAAGGTTCAACGTCTGACATTCCCAAAGACTGATTGGTACCTTGTGTATACCGCTGTGTACACTGGATACCAATCAAACCCATATATGACATGTTGTTAGCAAAAGGCCAACGGCCTGTCATATTTGGGCCAAAATGTGCTTCATGAAATTTAATTTAATAACGATTGTTACGCATCTCATCGTTGGTAGAGTCGTAATATGTAAGAGTTTGTTTATAAGATTGTATAAATGTATATCTGGGTTCAATTCAATGTATACTAGGTGCACGCAAACAACAATGTAATCGTCTATGTCGATATCAACGGACAGTAACCGTACCGTCCATAGCTCACCGCCGCCCAACAATTAACAGCGGAAGTGTTAAACTGATGTTTACTTTCTCGGAAGCAAATATTTGACCGGATATACTGTCTGGAAGAGACTACAACGCTTTCTTGTTGAACGTGTAAGTATTGAAGAATTTCCTATTAAGTGACTCAAGAACACGAAAAAACTACACCATTAGTTTTCGTTAAGTTTAATGGTTTACGTATTTATTATTAAAGCTTACAACTATATAGCATAGTGGTTTAAATAGAACTTTAACGATCGTGAATAAGACTCTCAGCTATGCTACATTGAACGTCAGATACATAGTTAATTCTACTTTTCAGATACTTTAAAAAAATGATAGCCCACTGCCAATGACAATAATCGTTTATATTGCCAATATTGCCTAGTAAAATTCGTATAGCTATGGCTTTATCTACCTCCCCTAGTTGAGTTAAATGAACACATCTTTTTTAGCGTTTTTTTATGTGTTATCATTGTACTCTAGTGTGTTGTGTGATTTTTATTTAAATGTTACGTTATTGTTAAGTTTATAAAAAAGTATCAAGTTATGTGTTCTTTTTTAGTCTATTAAGTATATACTTGAAAAGAAATATGTTATTTATGTATCTTCACAATACGCAATAAATCTTCTACGACGAGAATAACAGAATACTAAGTAATCCCTTAAGTAACTTTTTAGAAAAGCTGGATCAAATCTCCGCTTGACGGTTTATCCTTTATACAATATTTTTACTTTAAGAACTATTTTTATCTAATATTTCCATAACAATAGGACGGGTTAAACATGACATGACGCGATGACGAATTTATTTGTTTAATTACAACAAATTAGGAAAGCAGTAATAATATATTTTGGTAAACAATTTTGATTTACATGAAATAATAACATTGACATTACGTCGAATACATGCAATTACTAACATAATGTCCAAATATAATTAAAAGGTAATACATAATCAACAATGTAATCATATTATAGTTATGGCATCAATCATTAAACTTATTTAATTATTCGAACTTACCCTTTAAACAATGATGTAAAAAAGTTTCTCAGCAGAGTTCGCTGTGCTTGTTATTGAGTAATAAATTAAGTGGATACGAATGGATTTATTTGCGTGTTTATTAAAATGGTAGACAGTTGAGAAGTTTTTCGTAATAAGTGACGTAGTAAGTTTGGTTGCGAGAGAACGCGACGTACGGACGGCGGTGCCGAGGGCGCGGCACACACTGCGGCCGATTGCTCATTCACTCCTCCACTCTGTCGTTATTCTTACGCAGATGTCCGTACGATGGAACCAGATACGATGCCAAAATTTCCACCAAGATATCCCACTAGCATTGTAAGCATTGTACTATTTTCTTAAAACATGGCACTTACTTACACATGTATTATTAAATGAAGTATAACACATATATTAAGTGTCAGTGTTTTTTTATTTTTTTATTATACAATTTCCTTGAATATTTCCATCTAAAGTATCGCGTTAATCAACTAGTAATACGATTTTAATGAAGCACAAATCTTAATTGTTTTAAATTGAATGTTCAATGCTTTAGTGTAAAACAATGAAACGAATATAATTGTCCCACAACTGCGTTAAAGATTCTTATAGTAAGTAGAACTAACTTGGAATGGAGATGGAATAATTAGCCGCCTTCCGCTAATTTCCAAAGTTATTAAATCTCGAGTTTTTGAAAGGATTATCATCTGCTCGATAATGCTGATAAAGTAGATTTAAATTCGTATAAATTATTTACAAGACGTAAATGTAATATTACTGTTAAGCTGATGGTTGGTACTTTTTGAGCTTTGCTGGCCTATTGATGACTTGATCGTCCTATTGTGAGAGAAATAATAGAAAGGCATATGATCTCTACATGAAAGAAGTTCAAAGCACTTGCAGTTGGAGGTGGGATCGATGGTCAAGTATGATGGTCTTTTCCTGATCAGTCACTGAGTCGTCTCTTGGATCTATCTAGCTTCTAAGCTAAGCACCGACTGCTGCCTAATCTCAAAGAAGCAAGCTAGCGGTTGGAATTGTAATCAACCGAAGCGTTAATAACCTTATAGTTAAGAGTACAGACTGCCTTTCATGAGGTTATGGCTTCGAATTCGCCATTCGACTATTGTTGTTAACCACATCCTAGCACAAGCTATTAAGCTTAGTTGAAATGGTTAAACTAAATATTAATCAATTATTTCAATAGTCTACTAATATTTTTACCCACTGGGCTGCGATCGTCAATTATTTCATCTTATTTTATAGCATGAGATACTACTCCATAGTACGGCGAACATATTAATTACTCTTGTAAATGTTTAATATTTATAGCTGTGAACACTTAACACGTGGTAAATACGATACTTATAGTTTTACTAAAGAATACATTGAAACATCTAATTACGAATACTAAGCACAGTCACTTACGTGAGTATGAAGTCAAATGAGTATGGATAATAAGGTTCTTTAAATAAAAATGATTTTTTTGAAATGAAACTTCTTTAGCTACGTTAGACGATATTTAGTAGGGGAAATGTTATAGGGTCGA
>JWHW01057624.1:199558-226080 GCA_000931545.1 Papilio glaucus
CTCTTGGGCACCCTCGAATCGGAATGCTAAACACGTAATGAGTGACAGCCCAAGCCGAGGTCCCCTCTCAGGTTCCCTTGGGCCCAGTCACTCTATGGAGCGCCCGTCTAAGCGACCTGAGAGCTCGGTGGCCTCCCAATCCGGTTATAACCCTAAAGTAACGGCCCTAGCCGGGGCTCCCGAGGGAACCCTCGAGCTTAGTTACTGCAAAGAGGATTAGGCTAGGCGCCTTCTGCGCTCTGCCTCCTCCAACCCGTTGAATCTGTAAAAGCCTCCTCTAGGCTAATAGTGACAAGTCAGTCACAAAAAAAAACAGTATCGGTATTCTCGTCGTTGACATATTGAGTTACGTTCAGTTTCTCGGTCACTTGGAAGACGAGGCCAAGTTGGCCTCTAAAAAGCTGGATGTACTCAGTAAAGCGAAGCAGTGTTTCTAGCAGTGTTTCTTACCGATCGGTTTGATTCTCTAGCCTTGCGGAGGGATGTCAGTTCCTTCTGCATTTTTTTAACCTTTAACTTCAACCAAGGGGAGTGTTCCGAAGAACTGTTTGGAACGATTTCTGCCGCCGAGTTTCGTCATCGGATGACACGACAGACGACCAGGTACCACCATCCACACCACCTGGATGGCTGGCATTCCTCAAAAGTGCGGTTCTCGCGAAATTCCCTGTCAGACATAGCCGCGTTGTGAAACGGTGTGTCCTCGCCGGTATTTCCAAATTAGTACGACTTAGGATCCTTCAAGAAGCGACCCTATCTCTTTCTTAAAGGCCGGCAACGCATCTGCAGTTCCTCTGATGTTCCAGGTGTCCATGAACGTCATTGATTACCTCGGTGTTCTCGCCGCTCGTTTATACCTTTTCTTTATTAAAAAAAAAACTTATAATCATAAAAATTGCCTCCAAAATAATTTAAGAACGTTGACTTTTAATATGCGTATATTAATTTAGAGACTAGCAACCCGCCCATGCTTTGCTCATATAGATAAAACAGAGGTTACTCACTAATGTAGTAAAGAGCTTTCGATGGGTAAGACATTTTTTTAATCAGTTTTGTAGTTTTTGGGTTTATCCGGAGCAAACAAACATTTGAATCTTTCCTATTATAATATTGATAAAAATAACAGAAATATCTAAACATATGTATATATTAAATGAAAATAGCAAAAGGTTAGCATGGTATGGTCATGTTATGAGAAGGGAAGAATGGCATGTGACAAAGAGAATTTTGGATATGAATGTAGAGGGATATATCGGTAAAGATGAATGGATAAGAAAAGATGGATGGATTGCGTAAAAGGTGATATGATCAAGATGGGAGTGGCAACTGAAATGACGGATGATAGAGCGATGTGTAAGTCGAAAACTTGTTGTGCCGACCCCACATAAAGCGGGAAAAGGGCAGAAAGATGTTGAAATGTATAAAATAAGAAATATTTTTTTTTAATTTATTTATTAATTAATAATATTGCATTGTGACTAAAAATCGCTCCACAAAACCGATTATTCGGTTTGACTGTGGACTTGAAGTCACGCACGGTATAGTACATTCAAATGAATACAAATAAACAATCATTACATTAGAAAGTCTTATATGTATGCTTCCTGCGCTTTTTATTTAAATTGTTGAATTAATATTGATGATATGTGTATATTAAATAATATGATAAGTTACATAAATAAGAATACAATATAAATGTGTATTATGAACTGATAGATGTTCCAAGTAATAGTATATTTAGATTGCAGATGTTAGGTAAAAGAATAAGCATAAGTAATCCAGTGCTCTTGATTGCTCGCCGTAGCCAAAGCTATTTGCGTGATAAATGGACTTTTACATCTTACTTTGAACACCATTATGGTTCAGTGAACACTGTTCCTATTAAATATTTCTGAGTAATTAAGCCGCGTTCATGTTACGTAATAAGTTTTTGTACACACCAAATGTATTTGATACATAGTTTATGTTGATTGCTCGTTATTTAAATAAATACCTAGTATATCTAAATTACGAAGTAATAAACAAACGATGTTCGCTTTACTTGTAAGTACACAGAAAACAGCCTTTTATCATAAAATAATGTCAACTTTGAAAAATATTCTTTATGTCATATGTATGTTTAATGTATCCTAATAGCGTACATAGTCAGAAGGCGAAAAAGTAGGCAAATCGGAGCGGCAATCGGAAATAAAACGGAGAAAACACCCACTCTCAGAGACGTAGGATGATGTCATCAATAAATGCGGAAATATCCGGCAACACGGCAGCAGATTACTGCGCTACACAAAGGCGACAGTCGTAGGAGTAAAATTATTCATTCGCTACCTTAACTATTGCTCTATGATGTGTGATAGTGTAGTTCCCGGAGACGAGACTGTGCGGCGCCGGTCGGAGGAATGACCAGCCAATGATGAAAGCAATACGAGACTCAATAGACGACGCGCGTACACACGGGACGGTTTTTTGAAGTGAACACTTATTTAGCCAAGTTAGATTGTAGGGAAAAATCTTATAGGTTCGCGTGAACATACTCAACATGCGTCAGCAAGATGCTTATCTGAATTCGGAACAATTTCGATGAAGTTTTGAACTGAATACTTTTATAACTTGTATTCAATTTTGAATTTTCGTTGATTATTTATCAATTTTTAACTTTCGTCGCGCCGTCCAACCTGTTTTGAGTTTTCACTTTTGTCGACAGTCCTCATGGCTGCCTGTGTTTTTTTTGTTAATTTTCAATTTACACACGATGGTACTAATTTCAGTTTCTATAATATAAGGAGTTTTTTTTTAAACGTAGTATGGAGTTTTTAGTTTTCTCTTTTATATTTTCTTCAATAAACTTAAGTATAACTTACTTCTAAACCTTAACGAAGTACATATTATTGTCTGAACCCGACCCAATCGCAAATATCAATACAAAGTAAGCTCTCTATTTAGGTGTGCCACAATAAGATTTAGAGAATTAACTCCTTTTGTTGTAGACGTAGACAGATTAGGTTTCATTTGACAAAGTCATAATTATCCAGATTCAACACACAGACAGGGACAGATTTCCAATTTTAAGAAGTTTTAATAATCTTATAGGGTAATTAATTTGCTTTATTGTCAATAGCGAAAACTCACGAAGTGTAGACCATTTCCATTCTGTAACCATTGAACCTGAAATAACAGGTCAGAGTCGAGGAAGCAGGTACACTTGACTACACAAGCATATCGACTATTTCCATCTAACACAAGATTTGACGTTGACTAATTTCTCTCGGATGTGCGCCAAGGCTCTTGATTTATTTTTAAATGGATGTTATTACTTTGTTATTTATTTCTTTTCTCCTGAAATAAATTCTGATGATACAAAATGTTAATAAAAATACGAGCTTTCAAATGAATCGTCCCTTAAATATCTTTCTTAGTTTTTAATGGTAGAATGGGTTTCATGATAACGGTGGAAGTCAGACAGGACCAAAATAAGTACGGCTTACCCCTGGTTTCCTCTGACGTATAAACATGTCGCAAACATATTGTCATCTCAGTTGGAGAAAGATTGATTCGATACACGATTTTACGCCAGTGGAAACCCACGGTTACACGTATCAGAAGAGAGTGAGAATAACGTCTAGTAATGGTATGTGTAACTATGTATATACAAAAATAACTGTATTATAAGATTTCAACTACACATACCACTATATAAGTCACTTTGTGTAAGTTTATGACTGCCTTAAGGATGCAGATCATTATTTAAAGACCGTTGTCTATATATTTGTTATAAGGAACCCAAACATAAAATATAATATACAAAAATAAATACGTCTTCTATACAGATATTATAAAGAGAAAAGATTTGATTGTTTGTTCTTGATACACTCATAAGCTATTGAATTGTTTTAAATATATTTTACGAATAGAAAGCTCTTCTATCAGTGGATAACCTTGGCTTAATTTTTTATATATCTACCCGGGCGAAACTGAGACGGATTGCTATATCTGTAATAGCGTCCCTATATTTAACTCTTAAGCCAAAGCTACACATCACAAATAGATTGTGACTGTGGATGGTTGTAGCCTCAACTTTGCTATGTGTCACTGTGGTGGTTGCATGAGCATAATTGTAAGGTTGTAAAAGATACGGGGGTTGAAATTGTATTTTTCGATAATATGTTACTCGTTGTTCGATATTATTCGTCTACGTTATTCTGGAATAACCTGTATCTGATCTAATAACTGCATAATTGGAAAAATAACCAGCGAAGGTAGTATCTGCAGCTCGTATTAATATAAATCCGGACAATCCATCACATAATGTCACCTCAACGAAAACGTCAAAAGTTAATAATTGTTAGCAAGAAATAAGTAATATACATATACATCTATCTATCTATCTCTACATAGGTTTGATCGGAAAACATAAACAATATTCAAGTTAAAATCTGTTTTTGTAATACAAATAGACGTGTTAAAAATTTGAATTGATCATTTTGTTTATTATTCAGATCAATTTTCCTCGTAATTCTTAATACAAATTAAATTAATATTAATAAGTACAAAATACGTTTGGTTTAGGCAGCTGTAATTAAATTGAACATGAAATAGACACAAAGGATTTGAGTGAGGGGGCGGAGGAATTAATTTGTATCCGACGATCTAATCAATAGAAGCGCTCCATAATAAAATGTTGTAGTAATATAATAAAGAAATAGTATAGCGTTGAATAGATAGTAGAGCCACCGCTTTATGTAGGGCTTCACTATCGAATAATGACTCTCCATTATAACTAGTATCTCATATCGGCTCGAGTGTTCATACTCGATGTTCCAATAAAGTTTTGTCAGGGGATCTTTGCCGGCACATAATAAAGTATTACAAAAGCCAAAGACCGTCATTGTTGCTGGTACTTCAATCCCGGACCCTCTTCGTGCTGCGTTCGAACGAGTCGAGTAGCTTACTTTAAAATATTAAATGTGTATTTTTAAGAATTATCAGCAATGGCTTATTTTCGGTGTTCGATTTTTTTTCTATTTTTAAAACATTTCTTTTTTTATCTATAGTTATAATATAAACTATAAGACAGGTCTAACTAAATACTTTTTTATTTTTCATTCAATTATAAAACAGAAAACAATTTTAAATCCAAAAAAGTAATTTTGTTGTGTAAGCTCAACAAAAAGCGGATTTAGTTTAGTGACTACGACATGCAATCGGGCTGTTGGGCTATCTGACCTTCGCAATCTTATAAAACCTGAAAGTTAGCAAACGAGCGAGCTGTACTTCAAGTGACCGTCACCCATAGACATCTGCAATAACTTAACGAGTTGCAGATGCGTTGCCTACCTTTAAAGGACAGAGGGAGGAAACACTGAAACAATGATGTTTCCTTTCCTATTTATACCCTCCCCGGTCAAATCCTACTCCCCTTCCCATCCTTTTCTTATTAGAAATGGATGGGAAGAGCATGAGAAGTATAATTGGGGCTACGGCGCCTCATCACATTCTCAAGTCATCACACAAAACGCACTATACTTCTACTTCACACCTATCTTCTGTAAGGTTGAGTATTTCACCGGTCGAGCCGGTCCAACAGATGATGTTGTTGCGGACTCTTCCACTGCACATGTCTCTAATGAAGAAAAAACGATCCCTGAATAAGGAGTTTCTATCAAGTTAGCTTTGAAAGATATCGGATAGCAAAGGTGTATAAAATTACAACTCAAACAAGTCAAACAATCCGATGGCAATACTGATCGAGGTGTGAAAACCCGAATAAATGCACTTTGAAATTATTTAAACTTTCGTGAGATATATTTTAACACACTAATTAAAACGGCTTTACTCACGCGTGGTTCGGTGTATGTACCGAGTGCGAGGCGCGCCGCGACCGCGAACTTATGGCAGCCCCACTCACCCTGAGGAAGAGTCCCCGAAGGGCTCGAAACTAGTCGGTACATACACCGAACCACGCGTGAGTAAAGCCGTTTTAATTAGTGTGTTAAAATGCAATTTGGATGAAATGGCGACAGGTCAGTGGAACGACATGTAATCCACGAAGGGACAGCTTTACAAGTCGGTTTCAAGACTTGTCCTGTTGTATCAAGCTGAGTGCTCAGCCACCAAAGGTTCGGATGAAAGGAGATTGCATTTGGCAGGTTATTTTGCGAATGTTAAGATGGCTGTGTGATGTAATGAGGTTGGATAAAATTAAGAATATTAGAGGAGGTTTGTAATTTGTGCCAGTGACAGAGAAATTGAGGAGCAAGAGGTATGGGCATGTTATGCGGGGGGATGTATGAGATATAACGAAGGAAGTAATGATAATGAATGTGGATGGTTACAAAGGTAAGAGTAAGGTCGAAGAAAGTGAAGATGAAATGTGTAAAAAGGATTTGAATTCAGATATGACGGCTGATAGAGGATCATATTATAAATCACGTAGTCCTATCTTTAAATGCTTGAAACCATCTATCTGACGCCCAGCATAATGAACTCCACCTACTACTAAAAGCTGAATTTTATTTATGTTACTCCAGGACCTATCAAAAGTATTTTCCCAGAGTTTCGATGGTTACTTCACCTTATCTGACACATTAATGGTATAAAAATCAGTTTGTAGTGATTCGCATAAAGCTGAAAATTGGTACAGATCTTGAGAACACCATTATAAATTAAATGTCCACATCGATACCACCGCCGCTTAAAAAAAAAGATGAAAAGTCTAATGTTCCGATTTTTGGAATTTTTACGGTAAACAGTATGTTTTATCACGAAAATAGATGAAACAAAAATACCTCTCAACTCACGTCTCACCTCCCGCTGTTGCTATCTATCACAGGTATCATATCATATCAACGAAACTCGTTAGGTTAATTCACAGCCTAATTTTTTAATACTGTACACGAATAACGGTGTAACGTGATCGGTCTCTGGCCTCATGTTATTGTACACGAGCACTAGGTATATTTGTGAGATTAGATTAGATGCGATTGTATACAATTGCTCATAATAAGAACCCATTTGAAAAAACCTGAGAATTAAACTGTTTAATTTAATAGGTTTGTGAAAATGATAAGGTGACGTATCTAAATTTACTATTTAACAATAATAGGAGAGGTGATGCTGAAAATGTATCGTTTTATCTCATAGTAATTTTAACAGTAATAATATATCAGATAAATCACTGTGTCAAGTACTTGAGCGCTAAATAGATCTCATCAAACGCTCCTCGAAGGGGACAGATAAGGTTTTATGAGTTCACCACATCGTAACTGTTCGGCGAACAGCGAATATGCATTGCATAGGTTTATACAGAAAACCAATTACGTATCTAGTTTTGTTTAGTAATATTATAATACTTATTATACTTTTCTGACAAAACAGCTTCGGTAAAATCAATCAGGTTAATTAATTAAGATATTTTGAAGTGAAGACCTCTTAAGTCGCGTCAGAAGATATTTTGTAGGGGAAAATCTTATAGGTCCGCGTGAACAACATGCGCAATATACAACATGCGTCAGCGACATGCTTATTTGTAATTGAAACAGTTTCGACCCACTTTTTTCATTTATTTTTTTTGTATTCAATTTTGCATTTTATTGTTAAGATACAAGGGTTTATTTTTGTTGATTATTTGATATTTATTTATTTTTAAACTATTGTCAACCCTTCACACGTGTTTTGAGCTTTCACTTCTGTCGTTAGCTGGTTATGACTGCCTGTGTTTTGCTATTTTATATAATTTAATGTAATATGTATAAAAAATCATCAGGTCATTTTCATGATTACAGGGTTGTCAGAATTAAAATATTTATCTTGTCAGACCGTAAATAGTACAAAATTTGAAAGAGAAAATGCCGTTATACTTAATTCTATCTGGAGTTTATAGACGGATATCCGAGCCCTGAATAATACCAAACCCAGAGTTACAACATCAAAGCCACTACGTAGTTCTACCACAGTTAATATTATCGTCACCATACTATCAATTACATGCAGTTGTCCAGGTCGCTTAATAATATAAACAAACTTGTTACTTTATATAATTTAACTTATAACTATTATATTTATGTGCATACGTCACAAAATACATAGCGAACAAGTAACAAATGATATTTCGTGGCTGTATGAATACTGAATATAAAATTGACGTAAGTAGTCTGAAGTTGATTTGCGGCGCGTCTGCAAAATTCTATTATCTCCAGCCAGGTGTACACAGAAAAAGTAAAATTGAAGCAGTAAGCCAATTTACGTGTTGTGTTTTTAATAAAAAATCTATTACATGTACAACATGTAAACAAAAGTAAAATATTACTATTTATTGAACATTTTCTACTTCTTCTTTCATATTCAGGCTTACTTTTATTCATTCCTTTTTCCTCAACTCCATACTAGGCGTCTAAAATATGCTATGATATTTCTTGAATGTTAATGGGAAAAAGTATTCACTGAACATCAGGAGAGTCTTCTTTCTTCTTCTACCATTATTTTAATTTCTTCTAGCATAAAAATCCAAGATTGTTGGTTGTGTACACTCTAAATATTTTATTCCACATCCACTATTTCATCCACTGCGTTTTACAATATAAATTTTTCCACTCTTTTTTGTCCCTCGTTTTGATTGTTATATAAAGTGTTATTCATTTGTTTCAATTTTACCACAACCTCACAGGAGACAGTCTCGAAGTAGAAGTTTTGTGATTCGCCTAATGAGTGAGATGCCCAAGGCCTAATTTTAATCCTTCTCCCATCCTTTTCTTATTAGAAAATAAGGAAGGAGAAAGAAGAGGATTTGACAGGGGATGGCTAGAAATAGAAAACATATTTTTTTGTCTGACCCCTTGTAACAGATGCCAGTAGGTTGCGATCACTTAATATCAGGTGATCCGCTCGTTCGCCAAATTCTTCTATAAGAACATACTTTTCCCATGTGATATATTATATCTCAATGAAAGCATTTCATCAAATAAATAACACTCTATTTCAATATCACAAGTTACTTAACATCAAAGAAACCTGTAGAAGCAACGTTCTCGTTCAATTCAACATGGCATTCATAGCCATATATTTTACGTTAGAACCAAATTAATTTTAAGAAATCATTTTGCACGCAAAATATGTAATATTTTTATGAATGGGAGGACTAATATTCTAACTGCTTTGATATATCGTACGTTGATATTCTTCAAGCATAACGTTAATAACACCTTCAAAGTAAGTTGTTCATTTCTAATATCATTATTAGATTCGAAAAAGTAGCTAGAATTTATTTCATATTATTGGTGTTTATGGTATTTTACTTATCTTATAATTGAAATAAAACATTTTTCTTTGTAGCAAATCACACAATTACTTTTTTTTATTACTGAAATGAAAGTCAAATAATTATTTCTATTAAACAAGGAATCAAAAGTGATTTGTTTATTTAAGGAGTAGAAGCGATCTGTTAACACCATGCAAAAATAAAATTTGAGATCTCCTCCTGTTCTAGTATCACAACCAGCAGTGTCACAATGTATTCCTGTTGTATTATGAAAATAAATTTGATAAAACCAACACAAGTATTTAAATGTATTTTTATGTGACTAAATACACCCAGTTTACGAAAAAGGGTCAAATGAAAATGACATAAATGTCAAGAGTGGTTCAAATAATTTGTGACACTTTGCTCCCATTTATAAGCACTCATACCACTTTACACAGTGGTGTAGGCAGAGATTATGGATTTCCTTTTTCCAGGGTCCTGGCAGAACTCTCTCACCTTTTTTACATTCATTTATCTCTCGTCGGTTATCGGTAATTTTAATACTGCATTTCTTTAGTATGTCACCAATCTGGTCGGTAGACATTCGCCTAGGATGCCTGTGCCAGCCAAGAGAAAGTTCAACATGCCCGAACCTCCGAAGCCACCATTTTCAATTTTAGTAGCAACGTCTTCTTTTAAGTTACTCTTTTTACCTAACATCGCTATTTTTTAGTCCTATAATACTTCTGAAAGACCGTATATTAAATGCATTAATTTTACTGATATGCTTGTCCTGCGAAACCTTACTCTCAATACAATTCATACTTTAACCTGTGATAATGGCACTGAATAATAATATTTTATATTCATATTACAAGATGTTCAGAAATTCGTTTACAACGGAGACAACCGCCAAAAATATGAGGATTTAACCAGTGCTACTAATATCCCAAGTTGCTTAGTTTGGGCGCTAAAATGCTGTATAGGTGAAGATGGTTTTTATTGAAGTAACTGAAAAAGCCTTTATGTTATATTTATATCCTTGTAGCCTTTATTTATAAATTGAAACACGGTCACAAAAAAGTAACCACTCTATTTTTATAACTACCTGCTATGTAGTTAAAGTTGCAGGAAATTGTAAACTAGACGTTCACCTACCGAATTTATAACTTTAACCATTTTATTATTAATACAATTTTTTTCAATATTCCTATTTTCCTCTAGAATAGGTCTATATTCTAACATTTAAAAAATTACGCAGACAAAATACGTTTATTTTGGTACAAAAGAAATTTCGTGATATTTAAAAAAAGACAGTATAATTTGTCTTAACGAGTCGGTATTTAATTCATTCATCAATCGTGAATCTTAAAATTGATACCATGTACGCGTATTTAAATACAATAATGTTTAAAATCACTTTAAATGTAAAGATGAATCTAAGCTATATAAATAAATGATTCGGCGGTGGATTTAAATAAACAAGGTTGTTAAAAAGGTGAACAGGCCGGAATAGTGAAGAGCGAGCCGGGATGCGAGCGTGAACTCGAACACAGTAATGGAATTCTCATGCTAGCGCCGCTGACGGTTTGCGGCGTTTGTAATACATACTTTAAATTTTCACCGGCAACGCCTGCAAGTGTTTTGAGAAACTTTTCCGAACTAAGCCGAGATTTAACGCAATTCTAAACCTAATAAATCAAATATTTGTGTCTTTTAAAACGTCATGACTTATCCCACAAACTAGAAATTACTACAAAATCGAAGAGAAAAATAAATTATGTTTTTCAGAATAAATCAAGGCAAGCTTATTATAGGTTTTATTGTGTCTAAGCTTAGGTATATATTTTATATAAAAATACGTGAAGTACTTTAGTCCATAAATGTTGACTATTGTCTGGAGGCAGTTCATAAAGCTTACCGTGACTTACCATAAATTTAGAACTATAAAGCGTTAAACATGTCTAAGTGCAGCGTGCCTCTACGCACTTTACAGTGTACTAAAGGTATGACCATAGTATAGTACCCATTCCTTTTTGATTCAGAGTGAACATTAATACTTCGAAGTCTGCGTCGCGTGGTGCTTACAGATAAGTAGCAGTTAGAGATTTTCCTGGAAAATTGTCAACAGGGTTAAAGTCTTGCCCTTCTCCTTCAAACGCGTACGACAATTTCAATGTTGAATTTCTTACAATTTTCCAGCGATATTATTTCCCTAGTTAACGACCTCCATTGATGACCTTATTTTTGTTGAGAGTTGGGTGCAAACGAGTAGCGGGAACACCGAGGTGATCATCTGAGGCCGGCAACGCATCTGCAGTTCCTATGGTGTCTATGGGCGACGATGAATGAATGCATTAATGGATGGATGAATGGATGAATGAATGGATGGATGGGTGAATAGATGAATGAATGGATGGACGGATGGATTCGAATGAATCGAATCGAGTGAATGAATCGAATCGAATTGAATGAATAGGAAAATAGGACGTCCCCTGCCAATGCTGCCACTCACTTTTGCAACATGAATTTGTTTCTTTACTCTCCCTTCATTCATCCTTTTAACAATCCCGATTGAGTAAATAATTGTACGTAATTGAGAGACAACAAATCTAACTGAATTACTTTTCCGAATATTACTTATAAAATGACCATGATCGATATAAGATTTGCTTGTAGCATTTGCTGCTACATGTTATTAAATTATATTTATACGTAGTGCAATAGTGTATACCTTATACCTGTTATACCTTACTGGTGTTCACTGTTGATTGGATTCGTTTAGTTGTCCGTTTAAAAGCTTCCGAGTTGCATCGAAGTATTGCAATGAAGCGCTACGGTTAACCGTTGACTGCGGGACTCTCACAATGCGCTCCTCGTTTTGTTGCATCCTCTTATTTGTTCCACGGTTGCACTCATTTATTGAGCACACTGCTAAATTGCATTTCGTTTTTTGGGAAGTAATTACTTTTTGTCTTCGCCCCATAATTAAGGGATTCCATTACAGTAAGTTGATGGTTGGTGGTACTAAAATAAATATCGTGTAGTATATTTAAACCTTACCTCCCTATTCAAATTAAATGAGGTTATCAGGTAACTTTATTTTCTGTAGTGAAATCATTCTAGAAAATGTTTGAAAGTTTTAGCATAACTTTTTGGCATTTATAATTTCACTTAATATAATTAATTAAGTTTATTCCTATCATTAATTTAAAAAAAAGTTAATGTTAATTAGATAGGGATGAATCGAAACCACGGTTTCAAATTACTCTTCAAGTGTAGGGTACATGGAAGGCCCTTATTGTAAATTGTTTTCGAAGCAATTAATCAATATTTACTTTTCTTTTTTATTAAGTCTCTGGATATTCCATTTAAGTATTTACCAGCTGTGCCCTACGGTCTCACCCGCCGTGCAATTTAATTTAATCGATGATTTTCCAGCTTCAGCTGAACCTATTCAGGTCAATCATAATGGTATGATTGACATGAATAGGTCAATCATATCATCACAGGTCAATCATAATAGTATGATTGACCTGATTAGTTCGTATATTTTTTCCTACTTACTTGACACTTATCGTTATATTTTGGACAATTCATACAATATCTTTGTAAATTATAGCCTATATGTTATTCTGATGTATAAGCTATTTCATTGTAAAGCTTCATTAAAATCCATTGAGTAGGTTTAGCGTGAAAGAGTAACAAACATCCATACATTTACACATCCAAACTTTCACATTTATAATATTAAGTAGGATACAAAAACATGTGATGTTAAATTAAGCCTTTGATTAAATTACGTAACCGATTCTATAACAACACATTCATATTACCATAATCGCATAAAATATTATTTATCCACACGGCCAATTTAGCATCCATAGCGATAAAGAATAAAAATCTTTCGAAAACATGGAGAATCGAAATTATAAGGTCCGCAGGAATTGGGCAAGACCTATACCCAGTATTAGACTGATAGATGTTAATGTCGATGAATTAAAAAATACTTTTCATTGTCTTTTGTATAGGATAAGCAAACGACCAACGGTTCGCGCGATGTTATGTGATCACCGCCGCCCATGAACATCCAGAACACCAAAGGAAGTGAAATTGTGACTGTCTTGTTCCCCGCGGTAGTGCATCGCCAAACAACGAAACACAGCGGCAGCAATTGTTTCAAACAATTCTTCGGAAAATTCCCCATGGTCCCAATCCTAACATGGTAAAGTCGAAAGAAAATGGAAAGAGACCCGATGTCCCTTCTCAAGGCCAGAGGGTCAAACCGATCAGTAAGGGTTCGGTCGCTGATCGCTCTTTGTTGTACGCCCTTTCATTCAACACATTATAGAGTATATTTAATTAATGCTAATTGAGCTGAGTCAATATGAAGTCAAGAGCGAGATAATTTATTTGTTCTATTCATACATTCAGGCCGTATATTTCGAACACAAAAGGTTTTTGTGTGTTTTTGTTATATAATAGTATTACCTGTAAAATGCTGTACATTATATTAATGTGGTAATGTATTTAATTTTTTATAATGACCTTTTATATGAAAACGGATAAAATATTCAACGATTTTAAACCTATTTCTTCTTCTATTAACTCTTGATACATTTAACAATTACCTTCAGATGCCAAGGTATGACGCGACCTTTTATATGAATTTATTCTTTCTGTTTCTTTACAGAATAATCATAGCATAGCAGAATATAATTTAGTAAGTACTGTTCCAAATTATCTAACAAACGAAAATAAATTGGTACAAGTTTATTTGTACTAGAATTTCACTACCGTTAAAGCGTTAAAGAGAAAATATATATAAGTAACAAATATAATTGATAGCAATGATTGGATTGTCAATTAAAATATGCTATTGTAATGGTACGGGAGCCGAAGGCGTGATTTCTCTACATCCTCGAGCGCGTCAGAAATACATATCGGGGGTACCTTGGATGATGTTACCAAACATCACTAATACCAAAAATCAGTCATCTATGTAGAGCCGCGCATAGGATAACCCATTATTTAAAAAAATCGATCATTGTACAAACTCGAGCGCGTCAGATCAAGATAGGAGGGTTTGTTTACATGCTTATAAGTGTGCATTTCAATATCTCATGATTTATGCACTTACAAAAAAAAGTCGTCACCTGTCCATCCTCGCGCGGTCAATTCTTTCTATTTTAAACGAAAAAAAAACCCGTTGATTTCAACAAGACGCAGTAACAAAAATCATATTTAAAGATTAGTGCATGCAGCTTCAACGAAGTACTTATTTCCCACTCTGCGCCTCTTTTTGCATTATATTCCTCTCTTACATTCTCTCTACTCTTTAACACCTGGCGACGAAAGGTAGCATGGGGACATACTACCTTTCGTAGCCCACACTATTAAATCTGATAGGCCATGAACGGATCTTAGATCACAGATCCGTTCATGGCATATTTGTGAATTTTATATCTATTGTACGACTAGTGATATTGTATAAAGCGAGAAAATCTTGTTAAATAAATAAAATAAATATGCGCTCACGCCCGTAACCCAGAGGGGTAGGCAGAGATCATGGATTTCCATTTGGCGCGATCCTGGCACACCTCTCTCGCTTCTTCTACATTCATACATCTACGCATACATGCTCGTCGGTTATGGGTGCTCCTTATATCGGCCTTTTTTAGTAAGCCACTAATCTGATCGATATAAGTTCTCCTAGGACGTCCCCTACCAACACTGCCACTCACTTTTGCTACATAAATTTGTTTCGTTATTCTCTCTTCATTCATCCTTTCAACATGCCCGAACCACCGAAGCATTCCTTTCTCAATTCTAGTTACAACATCCACTTTTAAGCCATACTTTTCCCTTATAATGGTATTTTTAATTCTATCATTCAATGTCACTCCTAACATACTTCTTAAGGATCGCATCTCAACAGCATTAACTCTACTAGCATGCTTTTCCTGCCAAACCCAGCTCTCACTACCATACATTAAAGTGGGGACTAGTACAGCATTGTGTATTGCCAGACGAGCCTTCATAGACACATTCTGACTCCTCACAACTGTACCTATAGCCCCATTCATTTTATTCCCTGCATTCACTCGTCGTTCAAAATCTTTAACATGCTTACCATCTCTACTAAACAGGCACCCCAAATACACGAAAAATAATAAATATTTAAGGAGTATCCGACGGCGTTGCTACATCCAGGCAAAGTACTACTTACGGTACAAAGACATTATTTTTATTTTAATAATAATTTGAATTTTGCATGTATACATAGCATTTATACAATGTTTACTAACAAATATAAATATATATAATCTAAATCTGTACAACTTTAATAAAGAGGTAAAACAAACAGGGAGGAAGTTCTGGGTAAAGTAAATTTTACTCAAAGTAAACAGTCCTCGGTTTTAAAAAAGAAGAAAAACTGCAATTAAAATTTTATGAAAATACGCTTAACAGACCCGCGAATCAACCTGACTAAAATCCGAAAAAAATATACTGTTCTTTTTATATGACATCAATCGATACTGTTAATAATAAGAATCAAATGTCTCTAATAATTTGTCAAATTAAAACAATAGAAAAAAAAAGAAAAAAAGTTCTTTAATAAATTTTCTATACACTGGGGACATTTGTATGGGTACTGTACTGTACACATGACGTTTTTCTTTATATTTTGGAAAAGCTGCATCTCCTATCTAATCCTATCTAAAATCAAAAATGTCTAATAACCTTTTTTTCTTTTTACCATGGAATCTTCAATATCCAATATTGTATTTTGAAGATTGACATGACAGTCGAAGATGTGGATGTTTAGCATCGTCGGCTCCCGTGCTATAAAGGACGGACAGCGCTTGCCGGCGCGGGTGAAGCGATGCGCCGCGGCCGGCTAACTGGCACTCAGTAATGGAATTCTCTTGCTACTCGTATCGGTGCCTTGATACATCAATACTTTGGAATTGCAGCGTTTTGTATGCAACTATATAAGACAACATCAAGTCCTATTTGTTAAAAAAAATGAGGACAGAACATAATAGGTACCTATTTTTGAAACAATTATACATTATTGTTGATTGTATTGCTAAGACGTTTACTTTTTATAAATCAAACTATGAAAATGTGATGAAAGGAGGACTTTTGCAAATGCAATCATTAAGGAAATTAAAGATGTGGAGAACATCTGAAGCTATTGATCACATTTACATATATAATCTATATATAAGCTATATCACAGCAACTTTATCTAATCGTTGCTGCTAATCATATTAGTATTTATGGCTTTTGTTAATCTAGTAACTATGTAATGTAATATGCTACTACAAAAAGTAATTAGAAAATAGAAAAAGTAACAAAAAGAATCGAAAATCTCTGTCATAGGTAAAAGAAATATAAGTTATTTGAATTTAACTGTTCCCACCAGACCACATTTAAAAAAATATTAAATATTAACTATCACCAGATTATACATTCTAGGAATAGGTTAATTCGTCCGAAAACATCGACAATTCAATAACATTCGCGAGGAAAAGCAAACCAAACATAGCCTAAGACATAAAGACAGATTAAATCCACCACCATCAAAATTAAAAATACATTTAAATAGACCATTAGTTATGTGCATTAAAATCTATAACAACCTAAATAAATGTATTAGCCTATTAGAACAGTACCTCATCAATAAATGTTGTTATACCATTGAAGCATTCCCTGAAGACAAAATAAACTAGTTAGAAACTTCTTAAACACTTACCTATACACTAAGAAACCTAACTACTAACCTATTAGTTTTCATTTTAAGTGTTTTGTATAGATACATAAATTATTAGCTCTAATTTTAAGTGTTTCACATATACATATATATATTATTAGATTTAACCTTAAGAAAGTTTATGAGCTTATCTTAAGTTGGAATTTAGTTCTAATTTCTAATTGGCGGCCTTCCTCCCTCCCAATATTGCTGTGCCCGACATGGTCTGCCCTGAACTAACCTAATTATATACTACCAATGTATCATTATGGAATGCAATAAAAAATTGACTGGACTTTGTATTATTTTAACGAATATAATTAGACATATTCCTAAATAGCTGTGCCCCGCGGTTTCACATAAAATGATATTATACTACCCTAACCTCATCGTCATCTCGGTTGCCCTTTTCCCGCGTATGTGGCGTCGAAACAGTATAAGCGTAGCACAGTTTAACAATCACGTAAATGATTGTTTAATTTGAAATTTAAACACGTAAAATTGTTTAATTGTAAATAGTTAAAATGGCAGAAGAAATAAGCAATTAATAAGTAACTACCTTTAACCATAAATGAATTTTGAAGATTTTAACATGCACCTTAGCATGAATTAACTTAACGTAAGAATTAAGAGGGGAAGCTCTTCTGTTTAGATGTCGATAAGTGAAACATGTAAGAGTTTAAACAAATTGTAGTAATAAATAATAACCATTGGCTTAGCACGTGTTTTCCATCATTGAAAGCATCGCTAACATTTGTTTATAATTAAACAAAACCGAGGGACAGGTTTACGGCCAAAGAAGTGGAAAGTTTGCAGTGAAAGAGCGTGAACGGGTTCCGAGCAAATTTAAAGAGACAGACGGAATGTCTGTATATACTGCTCGAGCAAGAGAATTCCATTTACCTGCCCTAAATGTCTGCTTCTCTTAAACACAATTTATTTTTTCGGTTAAAGAAAAAAATCATATCTATTGTGTATTTAAAATCCCTATACTTCACTTTCAGCCAAAACTACTCACCACTGAGGAATTGTTAGTGTAGCCTCAACGTTCCTACGCGTCATTATAATGGTTGCATGTGGATAGTTTTAAAGGTGTAAAGATAATCGTCGAAAATGTAATTTTTGATAATACATTACTACTTATTGTTTGTTTTGATAATATGTAATCAATAATTGTATAGTTAGAAGACAAAAAAGTAACAAAAACCCAACGAAGCGTTTGCAACTTAACAAGCACAAGCTTAAACATAAAAAGGCAATAACAAGATACTTAATAGTTATAATAAAGGTATTCGTATTCGTTATGTTCATTTCATACAGTTATTAGATTCCATCCAAGTTAGTGAAAACATTAACATTAGCAGAAGAATATGGTTGCCATATAAGCCAACATATGACATTTGCTGGCCGTATGCCTTCTCCATGGAACTGACAAAGATCGGCGTACAGGAGACATTTAACAACTAGCTCACCCATTCTTAATCCACAATCTTCGTCTTTAAAAGCTTTCAAACAATCATCCATATAGAAATTGAACAGCCACGGGGATGCTACACAGCCCTGTCTTACACCTTTATTGATGCTAAACCAATCTGAGTAGGCACCGTTAATCCTTATACAAGCAGTAGAATCTTTATAAATAGACTTTTACGCTTGTATTTTCTATTGATGTTGGCTAAAATAGATAAGAGAGTAACCAGTGAAAACTTTATTTTCAAAACGTCCTAATTAAAATGAAATACTTATATTATCTTTAACAAGTGTTTCGTGGCGTTTTAAGAAAGACAAACGAAAGAAATAAAGTGGGGCGATAAAATTACGTATATTTTATAAGTATGGATATAATAAACAATATTCTACTGATAATAATGTTTTATTGGCAGCGTCCAGTACATATAGCACGTAAGTGTTTCAGTTCTTATTTTCACGTCAGCACTCGCTGGATACCTTTTAAACCAGAAAATGGATGGAACACTGAAGTTATAAAAAGAAATACGACATTTCTCGTCTCTGTTTATTGCCGTACATTAGTTATACTGCTTCCGTAGTGTCGTTTCGGCATGAAATGGGAACTAATGAGATTTTGATGTTTTTTTGACTGGGCTTTTATTTTTCTTGAGAACATAACGATGTTGCTTGCAACCAAGTCTACACAGCTGGCGTAATTTTTCTTTAATTTAATATTATATATTAAATTATTGATTTTTAATCATAAAGTATAAAAATTCGCGCTCGTCCCCACGATAGATAGGGATACCAGTAAAAGTTGTTGAGTTAACGTCGTTGAAATGCAATCCTTAAGAAATATGTTAGGCGTGGCTTTGACGATAAGATTAAAAATAGTAATTGCGAATCGGAAAAGTGTAACCTAAAATTTGATGCTGTGACTAGAATTGATAAAGGTATGCTTCGGTGGTTCGATCATGTTGAAAGGATGAATGAAGAGAGAGTAATAAAACAAATTTATGTTGCAAAAGTGAGTGTGAGCAGTGTTGGCTGGGAACTCATGTATATCGGTCAGATTAGTGTCATACTAAAGAAGGTCGATATAAAGAGTACCGTTAATAACATGTATGCGTAGATGTACAGATGAAGAAGAACAGAGAGAGGTGAGCCAGGATCGCGTCATCTGGAAAGGCCTGATCTTTGCCTACCCCTTTGGGTTACGGGTGTAAGCGCATATTTATTTATTTTTACGCTACATCAAGTTTATTTAATCTAGAAACAATTTATCCTCTGCTATAGGTATACAAAAATATGAAAGTCATTTGTTCTTTAAATACATAATGTATTATCCAACGTTAATTTATATTCGTAAATTTACCTTAATTCGTGTATGTGGCAAAAATTTAAACCACTCCTGAGTCAACAGTTTGTTTTAAATGTGACACTGATGCCACCTGTCGCAATATAGTTACATTAGAGCGTAACTTTTTTCTACATAACAATCGTTGATAATTACGGAAGCTACTTTAAAGTTGGCGACTAGGAAATTACAGCTATTTCATTATGCAAGAACCTTAAATACAACAATGTATACTTAGATATAATACTATCACGCATCATTAATACGAGATTCATACTACGTTCACCGCTAAACTATCTAGTACAAACTGATTATGATTTAGTTTTGTTTGTTTACATAAATATAATAAAATGCGGTGAACTGAATTACTTTTGTAGAATTTGAGTAAATTACATTAAAATTAATTATGTTATTAATTTAATTAATTAAGTAAATTAAATGGTTATTGGTATGGGGATAGAACATAACAGTGGTAGAGCCCGCAACAACAACATCTGTTGCACGAATAGGCCGGCTCGACCGGTGAAATACCCCGACCTCACAGAAAACAGGCGTCAAGTAGAAGTACTCTGCGTTTCGTCTGATGAGTGAGGTGCCGGAGGCCTAATTTCAGTCCTCTTCCCCTTCCCACCCTTTCCTCATTAGGATAGGATGGGAACGGGAAGAGGATTGGACGGGGACGGGGTTAACGGGGAACAGGAAACATCCTTATTCCTGTCTATGCCCTCCTCTGTCCATTAAAGGTAGGCAACGCATCTGCAACACATTTGCTTGTTGCGGATGTCTATGGGTAGCGCTCACTCACCAGGTGATCCGCATGCTCGTTTGCCACCTTCTTCCATAAAAAAAAAAAAAAAAAAAAAGAAACCTTGAAAAAAGAAATTGAAAATGATTTTATATAAAAGAAGTCATTATACTAACTAGTAAATAGTAACACCTGATTACATGTATTATATATTGCAACTTTTTTTAAATCAAACTTAACAATATTAATTATATTCTATTTTCATTTCAGTAATATTTAAAATTAAGAATGTTGGGTAAAGTCCATATCTGAGCATAGTGTTTCGCTTAAACTGTGCACCGAGTAATAAATTAAAAACTAACTGTTCTATGTAATATAGCAATTTATATTCAGCCGCGCACACTGGGCCTGCCAGCACTGGTATTCGTACATTCGCTCACTTTTAAATATAATACTTTAAGTGCATATAGACAGGGTTTTTTGTAAATTTACCTGCTTTTTCTTGCTATTTTTTAAACTATATGGACACATCAAGATAACTACGTGCCTGAGTGTATCAACAAAAAGTTTTCGTATATCATGGTAAATACTATCCTACGTGTATTATCCTTTTGATATAGATACGTTATCGAACAGATACAGCTAAGTTAACAATAAACACAAAATCCCTTTAGCGGACCGACAAGCATTGTCAGATATGTAGGTAATTCTGACAGCCGTATTACGGAAAATTTCAATATGCGTCATACGTGCACAGCTAAAATTCAGATACAAGCATGCACAATTACTGAATATTAGATTTACGACCGAAAATTAAGGATTCCATTTTTCGGTTTGTTTTTTAATCATAAATTCCTATTTTTGAATCTCAGTGTATGATAATAAATAAACTTGGAGACTAATGAATGGTTATTATTATTTAAATGTATTCCGATGGAATCAAAAAACTTTCTTTGTAAACATGTGGAATTTTGAAAACTGTCAATTAAAATTTGCAAAGTTAATTTTTCAAAACATTTGTAAATTGTTCAAAATGTGGAACTTATTGAACAAACCAAATTATGTTTCAAAACCACTGTGTGAAAAGACAATCAGTCCGGCGTATAAAAATAAAACAGCGGCATAATGCTAAGCAACTGTTTGCAGAACACAAATATATCTGTGTTTAATTTCGTCGACGCTAAATAAATTCATTCCCGCTGTGCAACGCGGGTAGCGCGTAAATCTAGAGGGTCCTTTTCGTATATATTTTCAGGGGAAAACTAACGGATTATACTCCGCGCCCAGAATTTTGTATATTTTGCTCTTTGTCGTCGAGGAATATTGTACAGTGAGCTATTGTATGAAATAACAAACATTTTTTTTCACCAAAGTTTCTATGAGTTAGTGTGCTTCTACGGCACGCTTTCAGTAAATGTATGCATTACACCACTCACAGAAGTATGGGATTTAATTTATTGCGTACTGCTGCAAACAAATTTTTGTCACGTATCATTGACTAGTAACTTTAAAATTTACAGATTTAAGCTTATTAAATAATGTGTATTAAGATCTAAGCCATATTATTAGATATTATCACAGATTATTAGATATTAAGAATTTTATTGTGTGAATACGCCTACTAAAATCCTCTCAATGATTAACGTAAGCACTTGTGTGCATACATAATATGTACACGTAGCCAAAAAATCGGCCTTTCAAAATATATTAAATTCAGAAAGAACTCTACTTAAGATTATAAGACTACAAATCTAGTAATTTTACATAGAGGATAAAGAAATTTATTTTGTGAAACGAAACACATTCATCCTTATGCAAGTCAGTGACCGTCTGCTCGCGACGCCCCCGCCGCGTGCTCTTCCAGGCCGCTGGTTATTGTTTTAAACATGAGATTTTTGGAACCTATCCTTGTCTAGTTTTTAATCTATTTTTCAACCAAACCATATTTTAAATACCAAAATATATAAATATATAGAAAGTGCATGCAGCAGAAATACGAATGTTGAGATGGATGTGTGGAGTAACACGAATGGATAAGGTACGAAACAAGTATATTAGAGGAAGCCTGAAAGTAGTACAAATAGTGGAAATTTAAGGAGGAAAACGTTAGCATGGTATGGTCAAGAGAGATTTAGATATGAAGGTAAAGAGATATATCGGTAGGGGTAGGCCTAAGAAAAGATGGATGGATTGCGTGAAAGGTGATATGATCAAGATGAGAGTGACGACTGAAATGAAGGACGGTAGATCGATGTGGAAGTCGAAAACAAGTTATGCCGACCCCACATAAAGCGGGAGAAAGACAGGAAGATGATGAAAATATATAAAATAAGAAATATATGTATGCTTCCTGCGCTTTTTATTTAAATTGTTGAATTAATATTGATTAATACTGATGTATCTTCACTGATTGGAGGAGCTCGATAGCTAATTTTACTTGGTTCAAATTAAATATTAGCTGTTATAATCCTACAAACTATCAGTCATATTTAAATTACCTTAGTTGTAATAAGCTACAAGATCCATAAGCATCTTGTAAGGTATTTACTGTTATTTTGATTTACTGGTTTCTAGATCGCAGTAGGTTCCACAAACACAAGAAGCTAATTCTGGATATTCACTAATTTCTCCTATCACTCACTACCTCCATCCCAGGTGAAGCAGGATTTCCAGAAATGTAACCACTAATATTATGAGAGTTTGGAGAGGGCCATCAGAGAAACAGGATTATCTATAAAGCCCGCTGGTTAGGTACTTCTTTTGTGTTTGATATTTCGGAAGTCATAAGTGATTGGATTTTAATGACCCAAATCTTTTATTGAATTTATTTGTTTTCATTTGCAACGGCTTAACCACTTTCAATGTAAATAATAAAATAATAGCCATTCGTTTGGTTTATATTTATTATAATATAATTATATTTTATTAGACTAGTTATTACATTAAGTTTTAGACGCGTATAAAATTTTATCTACTTACAATGTTATTCATTAATTATTATTACTAGCCTCAGTCTTAACATAAATAAATGCTTGCTAATTGTAATTAAGTAGACTATGTTGTTCAATGCGTTATAAGTTCACAGCCGTGGAAATTATAAACATAAAAAGATATTAAAAATTACTATAAAAAAATTTCACATTCATTTTTAACTCTTTAACATCAGCTAGATCTCTGTGTGAAATGATTTGTTTCTTCGCTTATGACATTTCAACCAGTTCTATATTTTTCTTATTCTTTTTTCTTTCTTGAAACCATATAATCATCATATCTGGTATCCACATTATAAGGAATGCTACTAATAAAACATTCTGAGCAGTTATGCATACAATGAAGCTTCCTGTGTAATCTCTGATCCATCCTAGGAAATATCCAGCCGGTGGGACTATCATGCCCATGCTTAGCATTCCCAAGCCTACAGCAGCCGGCACTTGATCCATTCTACAGTTTTCGGAGATGGCAATATTTCGGGCTACAATTACCATACTTCTACCAAAACCATATAAACATGATAAAAAGATTAAAACGCTTAAATCGCTTTGATACGCCAGTACTGTAAAGAAAAATGTACGAATATATATATTATGGTTTTGTTATTTTGACATATTAGTAGTATCGTATGCAACTAATGGGGACTACGAAGATGGCCTTTATTATATATTCTGCTTTATACATATACATCGCCCGTAAACCCACCCCTCTGGGGTAGGTAGTCTCTGAGTTAATAATAACTAAATTAGAAAAGGGTTAAAACCAAGTTCCTTACAGCTACAGCTTATAATTGGAATTCTTGTTTTGTCCTAAAGTTCACGCAAATTAGTAAAAATAACCTAGATTTAAAAAATTTAAATACTTTTTAAAGATAAATTTCCAATGAAACACCACTCATATACTAATTTTTTTTTCGACTGACACTAGAATTGTTTACGAGATTAGATAATATTGTTTTGAATAATATTGAGTCTAAAACAACATTGTTATATGTATCGTCAGTAAGTAGAGATCATAATTATGATAATAGTGACCTAATTTTCTTCGATATTTATCGAGGGTATTATTCTGGGTTACCGGATCTGATAAACTTAACAATATTTGTAATATATCTTACATAAACACCAAATAGTTATGAAATAATTATATTTTGTCCATGAATAAGATCATCCTTCATCTATTATTTATTACAAAGTAGACCAGAACCTAGTAAAGGCAAACGAAGGTTATGTTTCATTTTATTTACTTTTATAAAATTCAACAGAAACAAGGTATGGCTTAATTAAGTAATCAATTTAATAAGGTTTGTTTTGTTTTGTTTGTATAATAAATTAAAAATATAGCTCTAGATTTTATACAACTGCAAAATATGCAAATCCATATATAATAGGATACTTATGTAAAAAATTACCAATACATTACTTTTCATTATATCATTTTTATCACATTAAATTATAAGTTTGAAGATGTAAATAATTGGGAATAAGTTTTGAGCATCACTTACCTTGTCTAACAATAATAAGCCAAACACTTGTCAAAATAATCATCATTCTTGCCTTTATTCTGTACTTGTCTTGAAATACGGGCAATGTTAATCTGCCAATAATGTCGGCGATTGCAACCGCTGACATACAATTTGCCGTTTGTTGTTTATCCAAGGACGCTACTTTCTGTAATAGGAAATATGTAAAATATAAAGCGTTTAACTAAGCTTAAGCTCTTAACAATCCCACTTTTTGTAAATTATAATTTAAGAAATAAATATAATTACCACTAACATTAGTGCATTAACTCGCTTAACTGATAATGTGTATATGATATTTTTTTGCTTGGACTATATTTTTATACAACAAAACTTTAGGCAATTTTAATAAGCTATGAAGGGAAGAAACGTCCTGAGAAAGGTTTGCTTTAGTGGAGAACTATGGGCATGATGAAAGGATGAATAAATAAAAGATAAAAATAATAATTTATGTTTCAAAAGTGAGTATATTAGAAGAGTGAGTAAAAAAAGGATAAAATAATAATATCCCGAATAGAGAAGCTTGTTTGCGTGAGCGAGAGAAGTGTGTTCTACCGAGGGCGCCCTCGAGTTACTCTCAATAAGGTATAGGCTAGGCGTCTTCTGCGCCCCGCCGCCTCGAGCCCGATGTAGCTGTAGATGCCACTTCTAGGCAAACAGTGAGTCAATCACAAAAAAAAGTGTGTTCCGTGCCAAATGGAAATCTAGTAACCCCTCTGGGTTACGGGAATGAGTGGTTATTTATATATCCGTTTATTTATAATACTACATAAATCTTACAAGCAAAAAAAATTGAAGCACGACATTACATTACAAAATTAAAAACGTGTCCGTATATAAGGCGTCCAAAGATGTTTTATTGAGATAATTGTGACAATTTGATATGATTAGACGCTATACGACATTGCGTCATTTGATCGTAAAATATTGGATATCGCTAAGCGTTGCTCACACGAAAGTGTTAACGATACTTAATATATTTTACACACAAATGGGAAATTTATATCATTCAATATTTTATTATTACTATTTTTAACATATAACTTTTTTCTTTGACTACGACCAACAGTCGCAACAGAAGTGACTTTCAGGTTAGTGTAGTATGCTGAATTTATAGTGAACAAGGTCAAATATTATGTATTAAAATATTCATTAAAAAAGTAAGTGTAATACATACCTGTAAAAAGAAAGGAAATATTAGACTGAAGTTTTGAATCGAAGTAACTGTTAATGCCGTTCCAATAATAATATTAATGAATCGAGGGCTTAGTAACAACGACATGTCGAACAATTCATAAATCTTTCTAAACATAGTTTTACGTTGTTTTGGTTCATTTGCAGAATTTTTACCTGAAAGTAAACTTAGTTCGCTTAGTTCTCATTATCATTATCTATATATATAATTATCTATATATAGGGTATGTCTGTACAGTCAATTTTGTAATATTTCCGTATTGTGATAAATAT
>JWHW01057624.1:226163-241620 GCA_000931545.1 Papilio glaucus
TTCGGATAAGTAGTTGCTGGTAACCTTATTGACGGTTCTTACAGCTTCATCGAATACAGGGCTCGCGATCCCAGTGATCTTGAGCTAGATAATAATTGATATCTTATATATTATCTTACCATTCAACTCTTTTGCTACTTTTGTCTGATCTTGAAGGCTTCCACTATAATTAATTTTCAATCCATTTTCGTGTTTTACATTGCTTGAAAGCCGTCTACCGTTTTTGTATATAGCTTCACCATTTATTTTATGATCCTTATCAATAACAATTTGTTTATGTTTATCTTCCAATAGATGTATTTTTTCATCGATGACAATCTCTTCTTCCACTTTTTTCATATGCCACGTTACTGGCTGTATTAATAATGTGCCACCGATCTGTAACCAGAAGGCATTATAGAAAGTTTAAATCAATCAAACAACTGCATGCGTGACATAATATGGGCATGTGTCTAGGGGAGATTTAGACAAGAATGTGGAGGGATATTTCAATAGGGGAGGCCTTAGAAAAGGTGGATGGATTGCCTGAAAGGTAACATAATTAAAAAGGGAGTTACGACTGAAATGACGGATAGATCGATGTGGAAGTCGAAAATTTGTAATGTCCCATAAAGAGTTAAAACGGCAGGGAAATGAGATTTGTGTGACAAGAGATTGATCGATGAAGAAAACTTCGCTGCCACACAAGTCAGAGTCGCGTATTAATAAACAAATGCACATCAAAATGAGTATAACTTACTATATGAAAATTAATAAAATATTACCCCGTGTAAACTCAAGGATCCTAACAACAAGCACGCTCCTCGAAAACCATAATTTTCTAGAAGATATCTAACCACATGCGGCATAACTGTCTGCCCTATTCCCGTACCGACATTCGCTAAGCCCACGGCTCTGCTCTTCCTCAGTTTAAAATAACTGTTGATTGCCACAAATGAAGAATTTTGAATGAATCCAAGTCCTAAACCTAAAAATATTTTAATTTGAGTTAAAATTAAGAAAATAAATTAAGCTGAGTTTAGATATTTCGAGTTCTCATACCTAATAAAATACCGTAAGTAATTACTAAATGCCATATGTTAGTTGAAAATCCGCTTAGGAAAATACCCAGAGTACAGCTGCATGCTCCCAGCACAGCTACAAATCTAGTCGACGTTAATTTTACTATTGCCCCCGCAATGGGACCGCCGAAATTTGTAACAAATAACATCGTGCTTAGCACTATAGCGGCGCCTTTCGTTTTATGGCCCATTGCTTCTAATGCATCTCCATATAACAAACTGAATAGCGATAGCATGGACTGGTTAAAAATCTGAAAATAATTTAACAAAGTAAATCATCTTGGCCACAGGTATTCTTATATATTATTATTCAATATTAGATTAACTATTCATATTAATTTTCTAGTTACCCTATTAAATATGTATTTTTTTATATATAGAAGAAGCTGGTTTACGAGCAAGTGGTTCATCTAACATAAAGTGACCCATAGGCATCTGCAACAAACTAAAAAGTTGCAGATGCGTTGCCTACCTTTAATAGACAGAAAAAAGGAATATCGTTTTCCTCTCCATCACCTCCTATGTCAAAGCCTCTTCCTTCTCATCGTTTTCTTATTAATGATCTGTCTTATATATGGCTCTCCCTTATTTTCTTATTAAAAAAGGGGAAGATGACCAAAATTAGGCCTCCGGCATCTCAGTCATCGGATGGAACGAAGAAATAGTACTTCTACTCCACGCTTGTCTTTTTTCTATTTATTCAACAGATGTTGTTGGCGTGGGTACTGCCACTGTAAAACTGGTTTGTTTTATATTATAAATAGGAGAAAAGGAATTTCAAATCAGGAATCGAAAATCAAGTCGTGTATAGCGTAGCCAAGATTTTCTTTCTTGGTCAGCGTTGAAGCAGTGCACACAGTTCGTATGTGGAAACGACACGAATTAGACGTTTCTTAGCGTGTACAAACGATCTTAACGTGTACAAGCGCCGTAACAGCAAATAATACATACATTTGACAGTGCTGACCCAGCGACTACCATCCACCCCCAACCTCCATCTGGTGGGACTAGTTTAATTCTTTTCTCCGTCCTAGGAGCGGTAAGCATCGAATTCCTATTTGACATTGTGACTTTTCACTCCAATTTTTTTTCACATATGATCGAGGTCGGAATTAGGATGGACAATATCATGACAAATTGTTGCGGTTAATAATCTGTGAACAAAATAAGAAATATATTTATATATATAACTAAATTTTCAACAGAATAAATTGGTGACAATCAAACTATACAACTTGCTTGAATCAGTCACCTGTCCGGACAACTAAGTAGGGTTACGCTCGCGGTAATAGTGTCCAGTAATCACACCGACCGGTTTTAAATTACATGACTTCTTGAGGAAGCACAAAACCTTCCGCTTTTTTGCCATTTTTTTATGGAAGAAGGTGGCAAACGAGCAAGCGGATCACCTGATGTTAAGTGAGCGCTACCCATAGACATCAATCAAATGTGTTGCATATGCGTTGCCTACCTTTAATGGACAGAGGAGGGCATAGATAGAACAAAAGGATATTTCCTTTTCCCCGTTAACCCCCTCCCCGTTCAATCCTCTTCCCGTTCCCATCCCATCTGTATGAAGAAAGGGTGGGAAGGGGAAGAGGACTGAAATTAGGCCTCCGGCACCACACTCATCAGACCAAAAACGCAGGGTACTTCTACTTCACGCCTGTTTTCTGTGAGGTCGTGGTATTTTACCGGTCGAGCCGGCCCATTCGTACAACAGATTTTATTGTTGCGGACTCTACCACTGTTAATTTATGCCGTCTAGTTCTTTAAAAGGGCGACGAGTTATTGTAAAAGATAAACCTGTGATTGATACATTTCAATCAAGAAGTGTGTGAATTACGACCAAACGAATCACTCGTTTGGTCGTAATACACACACTTCTTGATGTGTAAGCTACGGTAGTATCAATCAGTAATTCAACCAGGGAAGTTGTAAGAACTAAATACCACTACGTCACGTCGATATTTTGTATACCGACGTGCCATTAAAGCCAGGTTAGCTGTTTCGTCTGATGTGTGATGCAATCTGCCATAGACTATTTCCACTCCTCATCCCTCTTTGTTTCCTTATCCAATCCTTTCCTCATTCAAGATCATTTCAAATATTATTGAATAGTAGTTGTTATTTTACATATGGTGTTTACTCTTTCACATCTTTCTGCCACAAAACATGGTTCACCTATTGATCTTCGGATACACTATTTACGTACCATACATTAAAATATGTACACATCAAAACAGTATTTCTAGTACTTCGACGGTATAAAAGTGCGAACATATAGGCTTTTGTTTACACTATTATTGTTACCTCAAATAGTCTTATTTAATAAATAACCATTATTTTTTTCACAGGTCACTTACATCACTGTTTATCGCGTATTTTACAATGGTTAAAGTCTAATTGTAAAAAAAAATACTCGACATTCCGATACTGTGAGTTCGCCAAACTTATCGATGAAGAACATAAACAAACGTAAATGACGATGGAAATGTTTTTCTAGATATGCTTGACATAAATTTGAGAGCGCGTATACATGATAAGGTTGTTATTCTTAAATGCGGTTTCTAAGGGGCCATCGCATGTTTATATTACGCATTTTATAATTTTATACAACATATTTACTTCCTTATTAGTAATAAAGTTTTATTATGTAATTATCCTATGAAATGTGCAGTTATGTGAAATCACAAATAAAATTTATACATTTAAATTAAGAAAGCGTTGAAAATTGTAGTTTATGATGGCTGTGATTTATCTATAAGTCAAAAAATTTTGTATTTACTGGCGTTTTAGAAATCGTTTTTGTTGATATAGTCATTTGTTATATTTTAATAAATACAGGTTAATCAGCATATTTCTTTACATTACAAGATGGAAAACAAGCAAGTGGTTATAAGTGGAGACCGCTGTCTATGAACATCCGCCTAAAACTCAAAGGAATTGTAGATACGTAGTCAATTATCAGGTAGGAGCGAAAAGCAAAATCAGGACGGACGGAGTTTCGTCGCCTCAGTCACCGGGTTTTACCCGCAGAAGTAAACCAACCAAACGCTGAGAGGTTGTGGTACTTCTAAAATCGAATGGGCCCAGTTGTGCAGCAGGGTGGCCCCTGCTCGTTAGCACTATCCTAGAAGTAGGAACGGTAGCGAAGCAAAATTTTTCTCCCTTTATGTTGTAATTCATAAGTTCATTACTAACTTCTCGAGTACACTTCTTTTCCAGAAATATAAGTAGAAAGTAAAAGTATTTGAGTCGGTATAACTTTTATACCTCTTGCTCTTTTCATTGCTTATGTGCAGCAACGATTTTAAGAGTATTTCATATTATATTCAGTCAAGCAAAATTGAATAATATAACAAGTATCATAAGAGTACTTGAAACACCACGTCCAAAACAAAGATAATTTTCCTATGCCAGGGATACATTCGATCCTGCGGTTTACATACTGATTGTCGAAATTCACAGTTTTTTGGAACGTTTTCTCGAAAAGAAACATTTAAGCATGATATTTTCCCATCAAAGCCACGCACGTGATCAATTAGCAAGCTGTCTTCGTTTATTCAGTTACTATGATACCAGAATTAAGATCGTGCATTGCCTGTTATCACTTAAGCTTCTTCCGCTTCTTCATCTTTACGATATTTATGGCGAGTTTTTTTGGTATCATGATCAAATTTATTATTATCTATTATAGTCATTATAACAAGGTTTAAAGCATACTAATTCACTGAAATTGAATTTGTTTTTTCAGCGTTTGATATACTTTGTTATTACTAAGATTTTAGGTAGTAACTAGAGTTATCCGTATATTCTTATCATTTACAAACTTATCTACGGCTTAAGTTATCAGTGTTTGCAAGTTAATGGAATAATCTTAATCTACGTTTTAGACAGTTTAAATTACACATTTATTTATAATCATTATTCTTTCTACATAATTTAAATAAAATAATTATGGTACAAATGAAACAGATTCCAGATTTAAAGAATATGCGTCATAAGTAATTATATAGTTCATTGTTGTTATAGATTATTAAATAATTTCTCCGTTGGATAATTTGTTGACGAAACAGATAGTGACATAATTGTGTACAGATGTTCAGAGGTTGACCGGAATATGACCGATTAAATATATCTGCTGATAAAATTGAAGTACGTTAACTTTTGAAATATATACATACACTCAATCGCCAAGAATCCTGACAGCAAAATTTTAATAAGCCATTTGGCAAGGAAATGGTATCATTAAATTAGTTTGTGTGAAGATAAAATTAGAAATATTAGCCTAAATAAATTCTGTTTGCATGGCAAAACAATTATCTGTTTTGATAATAAAATTGTTCCATGCGTAATTCCAATCAAAGAATGTATACTGTAAAAATCTTACCTATAAGAATAACTCAATTCGCATTGTAAAGCAGTGTCTTGGATACAATGGGTAGTGGAATCACAACAAAGATAACGCGTCCGGTTTCTCGATCACGTGTGGTATTGAATCATCGACTGTTTTTTTTTGCGCCAAGTACAGACGACCGCCCCACACCGCAACACACCAGTCAATGAGGATTGTCACAATTGAAATCATTGAGTAAACGCGGTAACATTACACAATTATTTTTTTCTATGACCATTGATCACAGGACAATCGTCATCTATAATTGTTCAAAATAACCAAACATAGCTAATTTTTAAGTTTCATTTTCTTTAGATTTTAGCAGGTTTGTTCAGTATTGTGTAACGTTTCTACAATGTCTAATTTTGTCAGACTTTCACAGGTATTGGTTTGGTTGACGCAATTCACTTAAAAGAATGACGCATGGAATTATAGACTCGGAATACCGATGCGCGCTGTATGAGCTCCAATATTGAACGTCAGCTGAATATCAGAGCTCAGAATGCGTCCACGTTGTCAGGTGAACATTGTTGTCTCACCGTTGTTAGCATTGACCACATATTGACGCTCAGTCTAGGTAACTTCCTCCTGTATGTTGTTAGGTATTAGTATTCATGCCAACAATAATTTGATCGAGTATTCGATAGTAACTCGTATCTTTTAAATAGGAATAGTTGACACGTAACCATGTTCTTACTCAATTTTGGAATAGTGTATTATGTAATAAGAAATGTACATGTATATATGTGGTAAATTTGTCGATATTATACTTATATGTAAATTTTGATATGTGATGAAATCAATGTCGAAAGCGCATAGTGATTAATCTACGGAAAAAGATGTGTGGACTTATCTACCATGCGCCCGCCACCAGCGCTAGTTGTAAAATAATGTGACATTTTATCAATTAGATTATTTCTAAATCTCAATGTCCTTATTGATATGACGTCCAAATAAAAGTTATAAAAAACGTTACAAAAAAGATTGAAAAATAAGTTTTTTTTTATGGTAAAAGGTGGCAAACGAGCAAGCGGGTCACCTGAAGTTATGTGAGCGCTACCCATAGACATCCGCAACAAGCAAATGTGTTGCAGATGCGTTGCCTACCTTTATTGGACAGAGGAGTGGATAGACTCGTCCCTTCTTCCCATCCAATCCTCTTCCCGTTCCCATCCTATCCTTATAAGGATAGGGTTGGAAAAGGAAGAGGACTGTAATTAGGCCTCCGGCACCTCACTCATCAGACGAAATGTGGTATTTCACCGGTCGAGCCGGCCCATTCCTGCAACAGATGTTGTTGTTGTGGGCTCTACCACTGTTAAAGTAAAGTTAAAGTTATTTGGATTTTAGCTAATTTTATCAAATAATTTATCTGCTCACTATATTTTATCAATTGCGATTTCAAAAAATAAAATTGTACAATATGAGACTAGTTATTTTGCCCGATTAATCTAAAAGTCATGGATCAAGTTCAACCGCCGCTTGTTGTGAAAAACTCTTTGTCCTAAATCTATACCATTCAGGTATTCGATCCTTTTTATGGCGAAAGGTATCAAACAAGCAAGCAGCTCACGTGGCGACGACTTCTACATATAATCATAAACATCAACAAAAATAATTGCATATACGTTCCCAATTTTATGTAGGCGGTAAGTAAATGGAAAGGTGGAGAAAATTTGCTATCACCACATTCAGCGAACAAAATCAATGAGAACTTCTACTTCAAACTGGTTCATGAGTTTATTACCCTTCGTCTGCGTATTTGTGCAACTGTCGCCGGTGCCTGGCTCTACCATGGTCGTAGTAAAATAAAAATAAAAGTTATAACTGTTGTCCCAAAGTAACAAATATTGTAAAGCACCTATGTCACTAACGTCCGTGTGACCTACTCCGAGAACTTGTTTTCGATTCCCAGCTGTGTCAAAATCTAAATGTATCCTTACTAATTTGTCCGCAACCTTGAAACACAAATATACTGTACTCGATCACATAACATGTAAATGTACTTCAGATATGACATATAATCTGATAAAGTAATTACAGAAATCTGTGTGCAAAATTTCATTTAAGTCTCTAGGCGCCAGTAGTTTTGGCTGCGCATTGATATATCAGTTAGTTTGTTTTAATTATAGATAATAAATAATAACGCATAATTATTGTTACAAGAACTGATAAATTTAGTGCGTGTTCCGATCTAAGAAACCTCTTTATGCACGCAACACCCGATGCGTATACAATTAAGGCTTCGATATTGCCATAGCTTGCTTGTTTCACGTTTCCTAATCCTTTCTTATTCCTTTCAGCCAACAAGCGTTCTCTACAGGACCGTATGTAACCCACATTAATCGCCAAAGAACGTTTATCCTTGTCTTTATCCAGTAGACTCCTGTATACGTACCTTAATCGGTATACAAAAAGTGCCTCGTTTTTTATCTGATGAGTAAGAAAGATATAGTATTGGTAAAGCGACGTTTGTTAAATTATCAAATTCCAAACTATAACGGCTCGCATCTGCAACAAGTGGTTCAAAACACTATGCTAAATGTCATTTTCTGCATTAATTTATTCTCTAAGAATGTTTTATTAAGTCTAATAAAGTAGAGTACATTAATAAAGGCGTTCTCAGATTAGCCGCAACATTTTTGTACCGCCTTGCTCGGCATCCGGCTTCTTATTGAAATCGCTTGAAAGACATGGTAAATAATCATTCCGCGTTTGCATTTGAGAAATAAATGTGAGCAGATCCTCTTGCGGGTCTTTCTTATAAGGCTATATTTTAAAAATATGGAGGAAATGTTCTGAAGGAAAATCGTTTGAGCTAAATAAATACCATTAGCGCAAAAGATTATTTAGAGTAATGCAGCGTCAATTCTAGTTCTATTTTAAAACTATTGAAATTGTTGTATTTATGAGCTATAAGTACAACATTTGTAATAGTTTAATAAGAATAAAATGATTGATGAGAAAACTAATGTCACTATTCTAAGAGCCTGGCGTGCTTTGTATGACATTGTTAAATTAAATCTTCATTTAAAAAGAAAGGAAAGACCTACTTAGTTGATAATTTTCGGTAACGGAGAAAATAGTTCGGACTGGAAATCGGACCCAGATCTATTGATTACGAAACGTTTACTTTTAAAATATCATAAAAAGCGCCAGTCTAATAAAATATTAACAACAGTAAAAATATTTCTTAAAATAACTTTTAAGTACATGAAAGGGGCAAGCTTTTAGCATTTATATATTTTCGTATGACAAGACTAAATTTACGAGCACAACAATTGTAAAAAAGAAAAAGTGGACAATTATTTCCACATTTTATCGCAAACAAATTCACGACCCACTTTCCATCTCCACTGTTGTTTCATAACAGCTTACACACAATAGTTTTAAAAGACAATGAAAATAAATATTAAAAACGGCCCATAAATTGCTACACTTTGTTTTTCAATGCAATTTTCAAATGTGTCAAGATATTTCTGCATCATGAACAGAGTGGTCCGAAGTAAACATAACTCTAGGTATTCTTCGTTGAATCAAAGATGGTCTGGAACAAGACTAAATATTGTCTCAGTAGATGAGTAAGTAATACTATATCATACACACCGTCCATTTCATTCGAGGAGCTGTCCAGGATTCTATTGTTAATTAAGTTGGCCATGTCTGAAGAGGATTTAACAACTTAGATATTATTCGGAACCAGTTGCTGTATACCACTTCGTCTGTTAAATTACCTATTACCTTCCGCCACTTCTTCCCCCAACGCTAACGTTTTCCGAAGTGGTAGTAATGTTAGCGGTAATAATATTTGTAACCAGATAATAGCTACCGATCGAGCCAAGACTCGGCCCTCGGGCACCCTCGAATCGAAATGCTAAACGCATAATAACAGACACCCCAAGCCGTGGTCCCCTCTCGCCCTCTCACCTAGTAACTTTATGGAGCGACCACCGAGGCGACCAAAGAGCTCGGCAGCCTCCAAATCCAGTTATAATAATAAAGAAACGGCCCGAGCTGAGACTCCCGCGGGAACCTTCGAGCTAAGTTACTCTACTACTTAAAGAGGTTTAGGCTAGGCACTTTCTACGCCCTGCCACCTCAAGCCCGTAGCCCGTAGTGTAGCTGTAGATGCCTTCACTAGGCAAACAGTGAAAAATCAGTCATAAAAGCTATAAGTGATTTTAAGTCATTCAGGTTCCTCTTTTTATATGTATAATAATAGATATAATGGGTGTTACTGCGTTTGGACTCTTAATAGGTAGGTATTATTAAATATTTATAATCGTTCCTTTGCCACTTATTATATAGGTATATCTTTCTTTCTAATTCTGTTCTCGTCTAGTAAAGAAAATGTTAGTTGCAACGATAAATAACAACTAACATAGTTTATCTTGAAATGTGCGTCATTTAAAAGTGTGATAGCTAACGTTACAATTGATGATAAGTTAATAGTATAGTATCATGGTGAGAACAAAATAGAAATTGATGAAAAATAAATAAAAAAATAATATTTTTAATTTTTTTGATTGGTAAAACTTAAATGAACTGGCTATACTAATATGAACCGGTGATTAATAATTTGCACGTTCTAATATATGTAGTCTAATAACGTTTGTTCTTGATAGTGCGTAAAAATGAATGCCTCAGTGGTTAGGTGTCCGATATTTATAACCGCAATTCGAATCCCGGAATGCGCGAAGTGTTTCTTCTTTTTTTTCGGACGGAACGACGAACGAACCTAGTTCTTTATCGCACGTTGTCATTTGTTTGCGGGCTGATGGCTAGACCGAAAAAAGTGTAAGCGTAACATCTGACATCTGGCTGTCCCAAAGGCAGCTCATTTCTTTTAAATATTAATAAATATAGGGCATTATTTATTATAAATTATAACTGCGTATTATACATTATTTCATACAAAAAATGGGTTGTTAAAGTGAGTTATCTGAATTTAAAGATAATATAGATAATCGAAAGCAAGTACAGGGTTTTTAAACAGAAAAGTACAGGAATACAGCGAAAGGAAACTCCATTCTAACACGGTGTTCATAAGACACCTTCATTTACCACCTTTTTCATGTAATATAATGAAATTTTTACAAACGTTAACCTGGAAAGTTAGCACTTGTAAATTCATACTCATAGTCCAATTATCGAATCGTCGCCTAAGATGTGAAAACTTTAATATCTATTGGACGAATCCTCAAAATTTACGAAATAAAAAAAGTAAAAGTACTAGAAAAACGTATACTCGCAATGTAATGAAACGCGTTTGTTTATTTAATGGCATGATAAACAAGTATTTGTTGCCATGTTACGGAATCTAAAGAATATTTATATACGGGATGCGAACAGATCGATAGCAAATACTAAGATATAGTGAGGCAATTTCGAGGAGTCGTGACGCCGGTACCCAGTGGAGGCCGTCGCTACGCAGCGGGTAGCGAGTTACTAAGAAAGGGATGTGCCTCGTGACAAGGCCCGAATTAACGAGCGGCCTGCCTCGCTCGAAATTTACATGGGGTATGAATGCTGCGCTCTCGGATTGTACCCGTGCTAGCCAGATTTACTGGCACGAATAGTTTCTGAACACCGACTCCAAGGCATCCTCTCACTTATGTTCCGTATAAGGTACTGTAATTAGAGAAGACGCGAACAAACTGCCGGCGTGTTCCTTATAAAGACCACTGACGTTAATTTGAACGAGCGTACCTCACTCAAACAATCGTTAAACTTGGAGATGAAATTGATTGCTGGTGTTGTATAATTGATTGAGATTAAACTTAGCCGTTGGTAGTCTCGTTAATTTTTAAGTAATATAATTGTACTTAACAATTTTTTTACCAAGTAATTTGAATAAGAAACATTTCAGTATCACATAAGGTCACTCAAATGTAGTGATAGGAGAGCAAGGCCGCGTACTTGTCTAAAGATCATCTTGTTTCGTGACGGACTTCTTAAGCATTTAATTAACTTACCTTACTTTTATAAACAAATAAACTCCTACGCCTTTTTGACTCAACCAAAACATAAATAAAACAATTGCTATTAGTTTTTCAAATTAGTTATTATACCTTACGCGACAAAAATGAGAACTAATATAAGCAAATGATGGAAATTAAAATCATTTACTGGTACAGGGCACTTCCACATTATTCAGTTAGTAGAACGTTAGATTTAATTTGTATGCTCATATTTTGAATTTCGTCACTTATACTATGTGACAAAGTTCCATCCACGCGATGGCTGGTATTCCACTTTTGTTTATTTTTTTTTGTAGTTATGGATGAAAAGATGAGATGATAAAATAAAATTTCACCATAGATATTTTATTCAATAATACTTATAATGTAAAAAGAACGCACAGTCTGAGATTCAAGGCGGAGACTTCAGATTTTAAGTTGAGTCATTCATTAAATTAATTATTAAATAAATGTAATTAATTGAAAATAACTTTTCACTTTAATTAATTTTTAGTAACTTCTGATAACGAACGATTATGATCGGTAAAACATACTTAAAACTTAGTCCGCGTCGAAATTCTACAAACATACTTTATAGAATCGGAAATGGCGACGAAAATCGGAGAACTTAAATTAAGCTGTGAAGTTATGATATCGGTTGTTTATCTGTAAATTTTCTCTTCAAGTGCGCGCGACTAAATCGGTTATAGTCAAGGGTAGGCGCGTATTGTTGTAACGTATAGCACCGCAGAGCGCTTAGCACGGAATTGGATTCGACTAATGCTGCCTAATCCTGACCGGCGGCGCACAAATGGTAGTGCGCGCATTCCGAAAGGCCATATACGATTCGCTGTCGGAGATTGATGCTAATCCTTGACACATTTGCACCGGGAACAAAACAATGAACTCGTAGTTGTTGAAATAAACTTTCTTTACGCAAATATAATCAGCTTCCGTGACGGTTGTTGATGAAAAATAGTGAACATTGCTTTAGTTTTGAGCCAAGTGGTATTTTAATGGCTTATTTCCATGTTGCACGTGCAAGGTAACGTGATGATACTTGATCCTTCGAAGCTGTCTAGCATATTCTTGGAACAACAGCTATTGCTGCCTCTAAACTCTATAAAATAGATTTCTAATTTTATTTCAAATACAAGCTTACTTGATATCTAACTATAAACATTGAGCGGGTCATATGTTTTCTAATCTGTTTTTTTTTATGTTTTACGTACATACACTTGACCTCTTATATGTATCAATAAGTGTTTGTATGTTGCAATAGATATTTATCTGTGTCAATAGATATCTTATATGTTACAAAAGATGTTCGTAAAAAAACTCATTCGTTTTTATAATATTTGTTATAGCATTTCCACTGAAGATTGTTCCCTTTAGTAGAATGTTCTCTTGTGTTGGGCTTGTACATAGTTTGCGAGAGAATATAATAATATTTACGTTCGATAATAAAATTCCTCTTTCAAGTTATTTATTTACATTTCTCTTTTCGTGACTGTACTATTTATTGACATGCCTAAATAATGTTTAGTGACAAAATTAAAGTTTAATCAAAGTAACAATTACTTGATAAAACACCTGTCTCCAGCTTCGCGCGACCTAAAGTGCAATTATTACGCGATTATACTAAGTGCTAAGATATAAAGTGAAGTTTACCTATCTTAACGGGAATGTACCATACCGTAGGTATTAGGAAAGTCAGTAACAATCATTGATTTGATTATTATTACACTACTGAGATATCATTTCGAACTCTTTCAAATATCCGAAGTAAAATAACTTAATAAGTTGTTGTAAATGAGTCACCGCATAATGAATAATAAAATATCAATGTTCTTTTCATTACAAATACTCAGGCAGTTCCGGTGTGTAGCATAGCGGGGCGGCGGCGGCGGAAAGGGGAGCGGAAGGTGCGCCTTCGGAAGCAGGATGGTGTAAGATAAAGAGAACATTTCCTATAGCACGTCTCGGGAGATTTAGCAACATTCCGAGACGGCTTCGTTCTTTTAATGCGCCAACGGTTAAATGTAATTCACATTTTCCTTACTTATTTTTACGCGTTTTCTTCCTTTCGAAAACATGAAAGAAACACTTGAATATTATGTTATTGTTAAACCAAAGCTACTTATTCAGCTTTATGTTGTCTTTGAGTATTTCTGTTGATAAATATTTTGTATGGACAAATAATTACTTATTGACACATTGTTTCTATTAAATATACTATATCCCAGTACAAATATTGTATATTCCAATACAAATGTATCTCGTATCCGCCAATGTTGCCAAACACCGATACAAGAAAATAAATATTTTTACTTATAAAAGATGACATAGTTTTAACGATTTCTTGTATTATCGCGAATACTACACATTTGAATGAAACATAATTTAGGGATTTTATCGCGGTTATTTTATGTTTTTGTTCCCAACGTTTCGAGTACTTTACAGCATTCCTGGTCACAGAGGGACCGAGGTATCTGTCTTCCCAATGTCAATGTTGCTGGCGAAGTATCCTCGTATTTTCAGTTATTGCATTACATTGTTTTATTAGTTTTTAAACAGGACGAATTCATAATAAAAGAATGTACAGTTATGTGTTAATGTGAATGCTGTGAAATATTACGAATAACCGTGTCTCATGGTTCGCCTTGCCATCGTAACTTTAGGTTTTCAATATGGTGTTACTAAAAATCGTATATTACTATTTTTAATTCAAGAATTTCATAAATAAATGAAACACTTACGAACAAATCTAATCTCGTCCATAGTTACTTCAAAGAAGGTATAAAATGTTTTTTTTTAAATATATTAATTGCTTAGGAATGTTGTTGCATTTATATTGTCTTAGTAGTTTAATGGCATGTTGAATATGAAATAGTCTAGACATCATAATCGGCGCTATCTTTAGTTTGCAAGTTATTGTTGCTTTTATAATCTTGTACAAGAAAATGTAGTAAACTTTCAAATCTTTACATTCGTACATGGACTTCTCATAGTGAATGTTTTTGTTCTATAGTAATGTTACGATTTATAATTTTATTAAGCTTTACACCGTAAGAACTGATAGAACTCGTCATTTTTATTTTATTTTTAGAGCCATTTTATTGGTCGAAGGGTTTTCTAACATTCCTGTTAAAACAGCACATTTTTTAAGAATCAAAAACCAGCTATCATAGCATTACAAGTTCATGTTCGTATGAAAATGATAGCTTGACAGCAGACGAAACATCTGGAAAGCACAAAGCTAGAGGCTTTGTGCTTTCTTGCAGATGTTTCGTGTGTGTGCATTGTGGGATTATCGTCAACTGTTGACCCGAGGATCTTCTTTTCTTTTCTTAGCTCAATGAATCTCCCGTCCATGCTCAGACGCGGGCCTATTTAATCTTTTTGGTTATGAACATGGCCTTGATCTTTATAGGCCGAAAGTTAGGGTTATTACGAACTTCCCACCTCTACACCAACTCGAGAGCCGCAAAAGTGCTCCCCTGTATGTCCGTGGCGTTCTCGCAAGAGAACATGAGAACCATATCAATAGCAAAAACCTAGCAGCGGATCATTAAATTACTTTATTTTTAACTGGCTAGATAAGTTAAAACCTTACTTCCTTTACTTAAAAAAAAATAAAAGATGTATTTTTTAGGATAGGTTTTTGGTAGATATCTCGATAACTAACCAAACAATTAAATTTGTAATTACCGTAAAGCTAATTCGAGTGTAATCTACTTTAACGGACTAATACTAAGTTAATAGTAACAAGGTATCAAATTACCACGTCCAAATCCCTTAAGACCACAAAGCATATGAGGTTTATTAACACAACTACTGGCTTACAGGGCTATATATCACACAGCCGGTACCTTAACTAAGCCATTATATTATTATATTCATCTATGAGAGACATGCCGAGAAATTGCCCGGATTACAACATCAAAAAGACTTATAATTTATATTTGTTATGTTAATACAAACACATTTCACTGGGAATAAGATAATTGCAATTAAAGAATAAATATATTTATAAG
>JWHW01057624.1:265667-308747 GCA_000931545.1 Papilio glaucus
ATTAATTAATAAGTAAATAACCAGCCTTTATAAAGGTGTATAACTTGCCAATGTCAATGAAAGGATGGAGCATCTAATTTCTTTTGGAATAACCCTCGCAATAGAGTAAACTCATTTCAAAAGAACAATTTTTAATTTATAATTGTTCATAACGGCAACGCACCTGCGGTTCATCTGTTGTTGCGGATGTTCATGGGCGTCGGTGATCACTTATATATTAGGCGACCCGCTGGTCGTTTGCTCCCTTATGCTATAAATAAAATTGTCGGTGTTGTATTTATGTTTTGATATTGAAAATGTGTCTTCCTCATTTTTTATTTCACTAAACTACAATCTTGTCCGAAAGTTGTATGTGTAATAACTAAAAGGTCAATTTCATGTTAAGTAAAGATAAGTTTTTGTGTTTCAGAATATCAGAGCATTTTCGATAACAGGCATCATGGAGAAGTTCACTATACAAGCAGAAAACTTTCACGAAGGCCACGTATTAAACTGGGATAAGATTCACCAACTATCGAAAACTTTCAATAATCTCGTTAAGTTCATTGTATCGCTGCTTATGGAAGTGAAGAACATAATTCTTACTGGTTTAAATATTTATTTAGGTATTTGGAACATCAAAGGAATATTATTTTGGTAAATCATTGGCAGTATATCGGTTGATGTACAGTTCTAATATCTAGCTTAGCTGTAACGTGTTATTATATTCTTTAAATAAATAAATATAAACATGCGCTCACGCCCTAAATATTTTTGGCGCCATGCACACCTCTTTCGCTTCTTCTACATCCATACATCTACGCATACATGCTCGTCGGTTTCGGGTTCCCCTTTATCGCCTTCCCTTAGTATGTCTCTGATCTGATCGATGTAAATTCTCCTGGAACGTACTCTGCCAACACTTCTACTCACATTTGCAACATAATTTGTTTCGTTACTCTCTCTGTCTTTCGTCGAACTTTCTCAATTCTAGCCACAAAATCCATTTTTAAACCTTTTTCTTTATTATATAACTCTATTTTTAATCCTATATTTAAAAGTTACGCCTTACATGTTTCTTAAGGATCGCAACTCAACGTCATTAACTCTACTGACATGCTTTTCCTGCCAAACCCAGCTCTCTTTTCCATACATTTAAGTAAAGGGGACGGATACAGCATTTTGTATTGCCAGACGAGCACACATTCTGGCTCCTAACTAATGTACCTATTCATTTTATTTTACGCATTCACTCGTTGCTCAAAATCTTTCCTATGTTTACCATCTCTACTAAGCGTTCACCCCAAATACATATACTCTTCCACCTGTTCGACTTTTTTTACCGTTAAAATTTATTTCATTTACTATATTAATTTATTTGTTATGTCTTCGTTTTATATAAGCGCGACCCTGGTGACCGTGCCCTAATGAACTAAAAGAAAAATATATCTAGATTGTGCACAGTATCAGCATATGTATTATTGTTATTACTTAACTCACTCTTAGGAAAATTATAATAGAAATTATAATAAGATCTGGCTGTAGCAGAAGTTCTTTCCCTTTTCATAACAATATGAGTATATTGAACCAAGAATCATTTTTCGATCAGACAACAAAAGCTTTGATCTTGCTCAAACTGCTAAATTTGTTATAAATCAAAACGATCTGTCATTATTAAAAACATGTCTTTCTATCTTTATGTTTTACTTTCTTTGGAAACTAATATTAGCTTTTGTATCGTTACTTTTTTCTATGTGTTCAAAGCTGTGGCATACTATTTCTAAACACATGGGCATTATGTATTTAAGCTGTGAATGATACCAATTCTCTAAACATATTTTTTTGTATTAACCAGGTTATCGGTCAAATTAGAAAATATATTTCTAATTTATTAAAATGTTTTGTTTAATTTTGCCAAGCTTAAAGCTTAGTAAATCCATTCGCTACTTTGAATACTTGTATACGCTTAAGGTGCGGTTGTATGCAGTAAGATAAAATTTTCGCAATATGATTTTCGTTAATTATTTGAATTCATTTTGTTCGTCTGACAGGCTTCAAACTTGAATTTGCAGTGTTATTCTCGATGTCATATTAATATGGGAATAATGTTTTAGATGGATTTCACATCAGTACAGTTTTGTATTTTTTTTAAAGAGATATGTATTTAATTTAATTAAAAAATGAAAATATTGTATTTGTAAGTAAAAAGACGTATTCCGTACCTATAACACTCGACGTGTCTGTGTTCAGTGGTTCGTAACTCAATACGGAAATTAAACTTAAGCCATCCATCCAGACTGCATGAGTTTAACTTTGATAGCATCGCTTGATGTCGCATTGTATGTGGTTTTTTATGTTGTCCTATTTATATTAAAACGCATTCAAGACATTATAATATTAATTTCATCAGATATATACATATATGTAGCGAGGAGATATCAAAGTTATAGAAGATACATTTATAATTATCCAAAACAACAAACATTCTAAAGTGAAGAAGTAACAAGCATAACTTTTCGGATTAGGAAGGCTCTTAATTAAAAAAAAAAAATTAAATGATCCATAAGCATATGGCATTACGCCGATATACTCAAACGGTATTGGCCAGAACGTACTATTTACATATAGCAATTGCTCCAATTCACATCGCCATTTCAAAATAAAAATTAAATTTTAATGAGTATACACTCACGCCCGTAATCCAGGGGAGTGGTCAGAGATTACGGATTTCCATTTGGCACGATACTGGCCCAACCCACATTTATTTATTTTTAAATGAACTTTGTGGGTTGCCGGTGCTGTAATTTATTAACAGTTTTTTTTTGTAAGTATGGCACTCATCTTATCGTCATATTTCGTTTAGGACAGGGGTCGGCAAGTCGTTTTAAGCGAGATTAGGATACAGTTGAAAAAAAATCATCGAGTCGAGAATTATTTAAATTAATAAAAGTTAACAATGTTTGGCGGTCCGATTTACGACCTCCCGCTGTCCGGATACGGACTGCGGTGCGCCTGTTGCCGACCCCCTAGGACGTCCCCAGCAGCAGTCCGTAGAAACCAACACGGCTGCTCACTTTTTCAAAATTAACATAACGTATTACTATTTCATAATTCTTTCAACGTGTTCGAACAATAATTAAAATTAATAGAACTGTAATATGGTAGATACAATTCAACTTAAGCTTGAGTTAGTTATATAGTAAAATAGTACTATACGAAATTAACGCAAGTTCATAATGAATATTTATCGCTTTAATACCTACCAGCTGGGCGCTACGCGCCGAGTTAAATGCATAGTGCATAGCAATCGCCTGCATACAGGCTATTGCAACAATAAACGGTTTATTTTTTATTTTCCCGCCTCGTATCGTTTGAGAAACAGTCAGGGCTGTTTGAGTTTTAATTATTATAGAGATTGCTCAAAGAGTAACAATGGGTTTAAAGATTGGTATTTTTGTAGAACCTTGTAAGGTTTGATAAGATACGAATATTATCAACCAGGGTTCCTTCAAAATTAAGCATGAAATGGTAAAAAGTCTATATATTTTTTTTATCCTAAATATTATAAATGTTATTTTGTTCGTTTGTTCCGCTTTAACTCCTTAACGACTCAAACCATCATCATGAAATTGCACACGCATCGTCGGGGGTAAAGAGAATGACGTGAAAGTCTCCACGTCATTTCAACCTGAAAATGAAACTATTCCCGAAGTACATAACCTTCATTTACAATGTCAATTGGCATGGCATGTTTTTACAATAAAAACTTTTTGACACATGTTACCTTATCATCCATCCATCATCTTCCTGTTCCCACGTTAAGTGGAACCGGGAGTATGACCATAGTTCGTACTTTAGTATAGGTTTTGACTATAGTTTTTACGACCGACCGCCTGCATGATGCCATCCCTATTTGGAAGATGATGATGTTGTTATAATTCAAAGTCATTATACGCGAAATCATATTACAAAAAATTCTGAAAATGAGAAACGAATGCGTACGAAGCCGCGTGCGGGCAACAGCTAGATAACATATAAACCATTTAATAGTGTGGAGTGGGATTTTTTTGTTTACCTTTGTTTCTAAAAAACAAACAGTGCAAGCTAAATAAAATCGTGTAACCGTCTTCCCACCAAACGAACTCTTACTTCTATTTGTAAACCAGGTTTTATATTCATAATTATATATGAACAAAGATATGAGAATCGGATGATATATTTCATTTTTATAACTTCGTGTCTGCGAAAATACATATAAATTTACTACTACGCTTACTGGCTTTTTTTCGGCATTGTCTCATTTTGAAATATATTAAGTTTCGTGTTATGGAAACGTAATATACCTTAACAATAAACGTAATGAATCGTTTTTTATTTCCACTTGACTTCTGAAACGTTTTTCGAACGCTTGTTTGCTTACGAACGTAGCAGTTAAAGAAAGATTGTATTTATTTACGAACGCGAAAAACCGGCGAGTACTCGATATAAAGTGAAGCGATATTCGTAGATAGCAGCAGGCGGCAGCGTGCCGCGACTGCTCTGTTTGAACACTAAAGTAAACGAGAAACCACTATTAAACATTGCGGGACCCGACATAGTTTAGCACAAAACTTTTCCGAAATTGTTAAAATACGACATACGACAATCTTTTTTTACAAAATTTTAATTGAGTAAGTTATATGGATACGTTGTAATTATATAACGTAGTCATCAGTTAACATACGTCCACTGTTGGTCGTAGGCCTCCCCCAGGGATCGTTACACGAATCTCTCGCCTGCCCTCAACAGCCAGTGGAATCTCGCAACCTTAATAAAATCTTTAACCCACCTTCGGCCTAAGGCCTGCCTGCCTTCTGGCGATCGCTGGAATGTATGCCTGTCCTATGGCCGCTATGCTACAACTTTTTAATCCATTTGTTCTACGAGCAATGTACCCAGGACATTAATTTTAAAACCTTTTTATTGGTTTAATAAACTAGCTTCTCCTTCTGAGGGGAAAACTGGGTTATGTTAGGTTATACTCAATATAACCCCCTTGGTAGTCATCCTCGATTGCGATGGGCTTCGGGATCTCCAGTGGACCGCATCGATGACACCGGCACTGAGCTTGCCCGCGACCCTGAGGATCATGCGTTACCCTTGCACTTTTCTAGTACTACGGCAAACACAGAAGTTTAATGCCTTATAGCTCTTTAGTTCAATTGCTCTTTCTTTAATGTCGGTGATTACCTTGTTTTTAAAATTTGGGGCTGATTTATACTATAAGTATTATAAAGAGAAAAGATTTGATTGTTTGTTCTGAATAAACTAAAAAAATATTGAGATGATTATCTGAATTCTTTTAACAATAGAATACTCTTCTATCAACGAGTATGTTAGAATTATTTGGTATCTTGTTACCCGAACAAAGCAACACACCCCATGTTGCTAGTTATTAATAAGTTATAAAGATAAGAAAAATATTTTAGTTTCTTGTTTTACTTGATGATTAAGTATTTGACTAAGTGATTGACTCATCGGGGTCTCCAAATTTCATTGCTATTTCCTTGAAAAATTCTAGGATAAGACCAAACATTAAAATATTTTTGAAAAAAAAAATGACTTGCTAAATCTAAGCAATAGTTTGTAGTGTGGTTTATTGGTTTAAATATCAATAAGTCAAGATTAGGAGGAAGAGTTTTTGAAAAATATAGACTATAAAAAGTAACGAGGCATTGAATCGTTTATTATCCGGCCATATCCGCAATGTATCAACGTCCAATGTACATAAGCCGTATTTTGTTGCGAGGACGATGCAATACGTTTGTTTGTTCCGGACCGTAGCTTCCTTTTTATAAGACGTTTTCAGGATTCAAGAGTTACGGGTCGATATGTAAAGATTTAGTTGCAGTTAATATCTTGTATATGGACTTGCACATCACTTTAAAACTCTTTATGTAAATTGATTATATATGTAAATATAATGCAAGAACCGCGCATGATTTTCGGAATATTTTTTAAATTTCTCTACCGCTCTTTCTACAATTTGGAACAATGTAACTGATTAAAAACTTCGTCCGAAAGATAACATGGACAGTTGTATCTTATTTATAAAACCTATTGCGAAAACTCTACCATTACGGTAGAGTTTTCGACTAACTAAATAAGTGCTTTAAGCGGGGCACCTGTCGTAGTCCAAGACTGGAAGCTAAGACAATCATATGCCTTTCCTTCCTAGAATCCTCTTAGATTATACGGCCGAGAAGCTTATTTTTAAAAAGATTTGAATTCCTACTAACATCTTACTTCAAAGTTTCGGTTGTAAGATATATTTCAGTTAGTCCTTACTTTTTATACATTTCTTAGTATACAGTACTTAAATATTGTTAATACAAGGAGGCATTTGTTTTATGCTATCTTGTTATATTATTCTTAGTTTAATTATTATTTCACTCTAACTAATAGTAAAACCTTGTACAAATTAAGAAAGTATGTAGGAGGTCACGTTTTAATTTTGCTGTTCACGAAGGTAAATGCGAGCTACATTCGTTTTAAAATTACTGAAAATTTAATCAACCCCTTGGAGCGGTACGTGTTAGCCCGACTGCTACATACTTGTGCGTAGCAGAGAGACTGGGAGTTACTTTATGTGGAATTATATTTAACTGCAAACCGGCTGTACGTATGTAACCCCTCCCCTAAATAGTCAGATGATACGGTGGCACGATTCCTGTCATTGCACGGACGATTTATTTCGCTATGCGCACAGATTGCCGTTCTCTTCACGCGACATGAAAATTTAAATTCAAAATTTATACAAGGCGAAAGATTGATTTATTCCACCTAAAATACTACTACTGGGTTTTATTTCTAGTACATGTATAACGTAAAGTTACTGTCTATAATATGAAGTAACAATCTTTTACTTCATACTGGTAAGTATGGAGTAAAAGATTGCTGTGTATTTCTATGAGAGGTAAAAATCGTGTGAAAAATTCTACATGTCCCATTCTCAAATTCTCTTCCATGAGTCTTCCATGATCAAAGGATGTAGAAACAGATTTAGGATTACATTTTACGTACTTGTGCCATACCACTCTCTCTTCCGCTTTTCCTTTTAAATTTACGACTGCTATATATGCCAGCAATTTCATTACATCTTATCCTCATTTTATGATAATCACATTAACTTCATCATTTTATAGATTACACCAAGACGGTAATGTACCAGTAATACTGATACCATTAACCCCTAACTATAATACAGTATATATGTGTAAGTCATGTTAAGTGAGATCGTTTAAGGAAATAGCGATGCAGTTACGGTGTACTACATCTTATAATACGGGTTATGCAACCTCAAACGTTAGCTTAAGTGCACCTCAAAGGACAGAGCGTCATAAGCGAATTGCTAACACTCCGTGTGTCACTCAATACATGAACCCTATAATAGCTATTATTTATTATAAATATCCATACTTAGTGTATGGTTGTCTAAAGTTATATTAAAATATGAAAACTTTTGCATGTATTTATGTATTACACGCACATTTAAATATTACCCGATCATCAATATATTTACATACAAAATTCCATGATAACATAATTATAAAATGAGCGTTCAAATTTGTTAAAATAACATCTAGAAACCTTTAGGTATAAATGCGTAAAGCTTTTTATTTTCACTTTAGCAGTAAACTGGAGTATTTTGCGATCTGTTAATTGTTTTGAACTGTTTTTTGTTCATTGTTCCCGCTATTACAGTTTTAAATACAGTGGACTATTTAAAAGAAAAAGTATTTAGGAGGCGTAAAATTAAACGGTCTCTATTACTACCAACTCTTTACAGGCTGATTGAAAATTTAATAGTACATAGGTTTCTTACGTAAATATTACCGTTCATTAAATCATTCATCTATTTGTTGTACATTATTAAGAAGTCAGTTGCTGAATACAGCCCCCTGGACGCAGGTTGACCTAGCTCGGTCTACATTGACAAACTTGCACAGCATTAAGCTGACGGCGTTATTGAGTGATTAACCTGCAAGACATCATTGAGGTGGCGTGAATCAATTCTCCTACCCATCCCCTTCTCTCCCAACACTTTGCGTAAGCAATTACATTCCGCCTTTTTTTAAGAAAGACTTGCAATGAATCTACTCGTAGTATGTTCTGTTCGTTGCAGAGGTTCGTCGTTGATGGGTGACGGAGCGGAGGAGCGGTGGTTACTAAATAACAGGTGAGTCTATTGCTTTTGTGCGTCTTTTTTTTCTCTTTTCATTTTCTCCATCTATTAAAAATCACGAATTTTCTATGTATGTAATATACTAATAGCGATTTTGATGTTATACATATAGTCAAGGAAGACATATATTTTTAACCGACTTCAAAAAGGAGGAGGTTATATTGATAACCTCCTCCTTTTTGAATTGAATGAATTGTCATCTGTATGTTTTTTTTTTATGTTTGCTACCTCAGAACTCTGCTCCTGGTGAACCAATTTCGATGATTCTTTTTTTGTTCGAGAACTTTCCCATTGGTCCCATTTTTTAGTCAAGATCTGAACGGTAGTTTTTGAGTTATTCTTAATAATGCATGACAAAGTTGAATTTTACTTTCTTGGCTTACGTAGGCTAAGCTATAGGACTTACATTTGAATGAAGTGTGAAATAATAGTAGCTCTTTACATAAGCTAAAAAAGATCCCAAAATTAAAAATGATTAAGAATTGATTCTTATGTTTAATTGCGTAAAATTATTTTATACTTATAAGTGCACTTGTTGTTTTTGAATATAGTTTTTTTGAAGTCGGTTTTGTTTTTGTTTAAATTTTTTTTTTGTATTAACAATGTACATAAAGACACTAGTAAGAAAGAAAAAAAATATTACTGTCCTTTTATCTCCTACGTAAATAGGAATCCCCATTGCAATAAGTTTGCAATTGGTTCTATTAAGTTGTTAGTGCAAACAAATCCTACCGATGATCCCCTTGATTAGGTTATTCCGTTTGTACCGACGAATAACGATAACTTCCTCCGAGATTTGATTGGGTGATGAATTTTCAATTAGGTTACTGTCCGAGAGCCTATGGGTGCAGGTCTTGATTGAATTGTAACTTTGTAATGACAATGATACATCGCCATTAAATTATATCAGATATTTAACATATTTTGGTGTCCCTATACGGAATAACACGGATCCGCTGACCGCATCCCTCTGTCCTGTTTGACTTAATGTACTCGTGCACATACATAAATATAATGGCGCCTTGGTGCAACCGCTACGAACTTTAACTTGATTTCCCAAATCGGACGGCTCTTCCCTTTGAGTGCTCTTCAAACGTTCGATGGCTAAAAGACACAATCTCGGAAGCGCACTCAGCTACATTGACTCTTCTAAATTCGATACTATCCGCATGTTACTCAATGTAGTAGTAAATCCTACACTAAGGATCCTTCCGTAAATTTCGACTTTTGATTTTCAAATGATTTTGAAGATTTATAAATTAGCGATAATTTTATTCAAATTACCACATAGACGTTTTGATTTAAAAAAAATATTAATTCTTTGTTTCGGATAATTCCTGTCCAGGTATAGCGAATAATAATACACCAGGCAAGTAAGATCATTTTTTTTTCAAATCTTCATTGACAATGTCTGAAGGATTGCTAAACTCGAGAAGCAATTGGCAGAGTTCATTGCTTGTAAAAGGAATACCGATAGCGCTAAAACTTTCTGGAATATAATAGCCACAAGAATTGTAAGCCACGCATAAGATAAACCAACCAGTTCAATGTTGGACTCACGACCACTTGGTGCCAGCGACAAGAGACCGATCTTTCGTGTAGTTCTTAAAGGAACCATACGTTTAGCAGTGGGATATCCACAACTGGAAGTATGCTTTTGGGTACTAAAGATGATGGTCTACATACAAATATTGGTATATTATAATGTAAACATTAGTAGACACAATATTTATGGTGTTAATCTAAATCTACTTAGGATTCGTAATTTGGATTTGAATTTTAACCACATAGAAATAATTATTGCAATCTATTCAATTGTCTTATTCAAATAACTCCATTGACATAACAGTACAGTGCTGCCATGTAATTGTATGTTAATTCCAATACGTCATTATCGAACAGGTCAAATGCGTCAAACGCACAATCAACTAACTTGACATACCTTTGTCTAAATATATGCTTGCTGAATGTTTATCAGTCTAAAATTCAAAAATCTAGTTCAGTCATGAATATGAAGTATCTTAATAATATTCAAAGTTTTTAATTGACTTTCTAAGGAAGAAGTATGCTCGCTTCTTGAAGGGCCCTAAGTCGTATTGAATTGGCAATACCGCTGGCGATAGAGAAGACATTCCACAACGCGGCTGTGCGAGGCAGAAAATTACGCGCGATTTGTTCCTTTTACAATGTCCTATCGTGGTTATCTTAATAAACCAACTTATTTGTGTTATTATTAATCATTTTTTGTATATTGTACCGTGGATCTATCACCGTTTTTCTTATACTTATGTAAACATTTCATATCATGACTAAGTCGACTTGAAGTATTCTAAATCTTATTCTTAATTCTAGCCAAGTAGGTATAAACGGGTTAATGAAGAAGAAAATGACGTCATCAATCTTAGTCGGAGTACTCTCAGCAACCTCATGCAATGTCTTGCCTGACTTAATTCACTTCATTATTGTTCTTTTTCCCCTCTTTTTATATAGAAACATCCTGTTCCTGATTGCACGTCTTATTGATTGAACTTCTAATAGTATAAGATATGGCAAAAGAAATTTATACCCCAATTTGATCAGGAGCCATATTACATGTTAGATAATATTAACATTAATAAATCATACGTGAGTCGCCGTGCTATATCTGGGCCCAACACTGTTAAATGTTATGAACCAAATAAGGTTGAATCATTGCGTAAATCGCTGTTAAAAATTCTAGGGTGTAGCTCATGTGGACGTCAAATCGAACTCGAATATAACATTGTGTTGTACGTTAGCAAAAACTTTCCTAGAATCCCCAAGCTAATGTGGTTTTTACGATTTAACAGTATTGGCACAAGATTTAGTTCGGCAACCTACTTGTGATTTATCAATATAAATGTTATCTAACATATATGTAATGAAAATTCTAAACAAATGGCAGATGAGTGTATATTAAGTTTCTTATGCCGTATCTTAGACCATAAAGGACGTTCCAATTATAGTTTAAGTAAATAAGGCATAAGTTAATAGATTTATGTAGAACTTGTTAAAGTACATGTTCTGGAATAGATACCCAAGAAAATAGTTTGGTTTGAAATCCCATCAATCCAATACTTGTTTAGTTGGCGTCTGTAGTAAATATATGTATTTTTTAATTTATTTAGGAAACATACAGTAGTAAAAAATACAAATATACCAGGGGTTCCATTAATTTGTTCCATAATACATAAATAAGCCAAAAACAAGATAAAAGGCTAAAATTAAATCAAAAATTATAATTAATTAAAAAAGATGATTTCTAATTTTGCTTTGAATTTTATTCTTATCTATAAAAAAATTATTATACACATCACAACGTCACTACGTCTCACAAAGTTATTAGAACTAAATACTGATTTATACAAAGGAACGGCGAATAAATTTTTACTGCGAGAGCTTGGTTATTTTTAATTTAAAATCTGTCCTAAGATGTAAGGGGAGTCTAAATAGTTTTTTAAAATTTTATAAAGGTATATTTGATCAAAATAATTCCGTCTATCGGCAAGAGTTATGAGGTTGTGACTGCTAAGTGAGCTATTATACGATATTTACTCATTGTTAATGCGGTATTCAAGACAATTTATAAATTTCTTTTGGATTTTCTCAATGCAAGTCTTATGACATTCAAAAGTGGTTTCCAGATTATGGAAGCAAAAACTAAGATTGATCGAACAAAACTGTAATGGAAAAATTCCAAGGAGTTTGCTTTTTTATTTGGTTTAAAAATTCTTAAAATAAAACCTAGTAGGCGAAACGCTTTCTTAATGAGCATCTATATGATTATTGTATGAAAGTATTGAGTCCATAATTATACCCAAATCTCATACAGAGTTCATCCTATTAAGAGACTGATCGTCAATTTTATAATCGAATACGATAGGGTATCTGTTACGGGTATATGTAATTATAGAACACTTGTCAAGATTTAAATTTGAAATGGTTTGCTGAACAATAATAATATTTATATATTATGTATTATTAAGACAGTTCACATCTCTCACCAAAGATTCCTCACAACTGGATGAATGGGTTCCTTAAACCCATTAAGGTCAAACATAAAAAAATAATTAAGGTTTTAAAAAAGGATATCGAATGTGCTTCTAACTCTGTTTAGGTTAAATAGAACTTCTGTATAGAGAGTATTTTGTATACAATACTCAACTCTATTACTGTTAATATTAATTAAGTTTATATACATGCTGCCAACTAGCTTGGCCCCGGCAAAGTTTGCTCCAAAACTTCAACTTACGAATACACAGTAATAATTTTGATCAACAGCGTACACGTCGTACAAAAATATAAATATTAAATACTAGTAATTAAATAAATAAACTAGCTGTTTCCTGCGACGTCACCTGCATTCGTTCCTTTTCTTCCTCGCTGGTAACATCTGTAACTTGATTTCGCGTATAATAACTTAGAATTATAGGTAAATCTATTGTTATATTTACGCGAATACTACACCTTGGGATAAAACTAACTTTACGGATTTTATCGCGCTTATAATATTTTTTGTTCCTATCGTTTCTAGTACTTTACAGTGCTGTAAAGTACTCGAGCATCCGAAACAAAAATTTAAAATATACGCGATAAAACTAGTTTTATTCCAATGTTATGGGTAATTGTAAAAAGTCAACCAATAAAGGTAGAAGTGGTAATGTACGTCATAAAAATATATGAGGCTTTATCGTCTTATCTCTCGGGAAGTTCTTTTTGGGGATAAACGTTGTTTCTTTACCCCTGATAATGTTTGTGCAAAACTTCATGATGATTTATGGAATAGTTAAGGAATTAAAGCGTAACAAACGAATAAACTCACATTTGCATTTATAAGTATAATATAGTTAGGATTAAGATAATAAACATTATGTTTTTTTTATTATGAAACAATGCTAATTAAAAAATGAGACGATCATTTAAACTTGCTCTATGTATTCATGTAGAATTATTTTTTGTCAACGAAAAGTACTATGCTAAGCTATTTATTTCCGCATACTCTAAAGATTTAATGCATTAATGTAAGCATTTTAACAAATTAGGAAGTGTTTTGTCACGCTACAATCAAAATTTCAGCAGCTCAGTATAATCGTTTTTCCGGATCATTTTATTTCTATGCCCCTGTGTATTTCCATATTTTCGATGATAATAAAAATATGTGCCCTTTGGTTATAGTGAGTATTGTAGCTTTCTAACGGCGATAAGAATTATTAAATTAAGTTCAATAATTTCAGATATTACCAAAAAAGCAAACCTTTCTCTATATTTACATATGTGTTTACGTTATACCAGTTATTTCAACATGCTTATTGTAAAATTTTCATTCACTCTTTTTTTAATGCAAATAATGGTATAGAAATGTAGAAATATTAATAGAATAATTTTAATATAAAATAAGTTGGTTGAACCCTATCAGCTGTGTACAACCCTGAATCTAACGTCAATAGCATTGCTTCTAAACATTTCAATGTCGGGATAAACCCGGGGCACTCTAGCGCTTACCGCGCCATTATCTTGTAGTTCAGACAATCTTAACCTACACGGCTACTGACTCTGCTATTCGTTAATTTCAGCTATATTTCGTTGTATAAATATTTCTGAATTTCTATTAGAATGTTATCGTAGAACATAATTAATGGTAAGGTTATCTAGAGTACATTTTACTTCTAAAATTTATTTATGAAGAGAAATTGGTTACGTATTAATTCGGATGTATAGTAAGTAGCAAGTTACGGTCTGCTAATCTTGAAGTAATAAATTCACTTCAACATTCGCATGCCTTAAGTTAGATGGCGTGTAAATGGAATGGTTTGTTAAATGTCGAGCACCCTATTCGAATTTAAAGTAATATAAGTAATAGCACTATTAAATTGAAATGGATTATTAAACGAATTCGAAACCTAGCGCTAGTACAATGTCTTACGACGTGGATCCTGGGTTCAGGAGAAATTTTCAGTGGTTTTCGAGAATTACATGTGAGTTTACTATTTTGGATCATGCCCAGTATGTGGTAAGAAGTTCATCCCTCCCGTCGTCCTTTATCTTAATTAAGACAATAATCTTGGACAAAACGTAACATCTTATTTTATTATTCTTGTAATGGCATAGAAAATTTTAACGATAAAAAAGTAAAGTATAAGAACTTCAACCACTTTTTATAACAGATAATCTTTAATTCATCGTAAAATCAGATAATTCAATAACTACCATATGGAATAATGTCGTTTGATTATGCGGAGTACGTCTAAGCGTGCCGTGCGCTGCAGAAGATAATGCTCCGACGATTCCATCACGGTCTATGCCCGATATCGCTAATCCGATTTCAAGTTCTGCTCGCCCGTCCGGTCGGAATACCGTACAAAGAACTTCCATTAACTGACAAAAAAGCCCTAGAAACATTTTACCTTAACGCTTTTCGTTTCAAATGCATTCGGCACTGACTATTTCGACCTGAAACTACACCGGGAAGCTAAGTGCACGTGAAAGTTACTTTCTCTTAAGTCTATTTTCAATCGCAATGTTACTTTGATAATAATTATCCCATCAAGGATCGCACGCCGGTAACGGATCAATCACAAAATAAAAGTAATAACACAAAACATAAAAAAAACAGGCTTAGCGCAACTAACTGAGGTTGCCAATAATCAAATCGGTCACAACCTTTGCCCAATTTACTCTAAGGAACACGTTGAAATGTCATATTTACGTGCAACATACCAACTAGCTAGTTATAAAGTAGTTTGAATATTTTATTCATTGCCAATATTCATACCAAACACGCTAACTTTACATGTCTTTAATTTTTACTTAGCCTTCATTGGATACTGCATAGTAAATTAGCGCCTTAAAATGTAATTAAGGATTTAATTAACGCTTGCATCAGAGATCAAACTCGAGTTACTCGTGTACTGTGCAACTTGAAGCGAGTGCTCAGGCAGCTCTCATTATATTTATATAAAAAATATAAAAGCTCTCACGTCCGTAACTCGGACTAAAGATTATTTCGGATTTACTTTTCGTACGGCTCTAACGCTCTCCTTTCTCACAGCAAGATGGAATTTTTGTAAACAAAGTTTACGTTAAAATACTTAAATTCCTGACTAAACATGTATAATTGTGTATGTATTTATTGCGTCGACATATTAAAAATGTTTCTGATGTTGCCTTATTAAATTCCAATAATTATATTATTTAAATTCAACGTCGATATTCTTTATAAAGACCACGATCGACCAAAAGTCATTTAGCGAAACAGCCGGGTGGAATTGCAAAAAAAAACTTTCTTCCTTCTCAAGGAGATTTTTAATAAAGCGCTGAAATAAAAACGGCCTTAGTGGGAAAACCTTATGGAGTAATTATTCGAAATTAAAGTTAGGATTAAAAAGTATTCCGATCTAAAAATGAAGTCATTTTATATGAGCCACGATCAGTGTACTGTGCAGGCGGCTGCCGTTCACAGATTTTAGGATAATATGGATAATCCACGTTGCGCGAAATGAAGCTTTGAGGAGAAACTTGCCTTCGCCCTGCTTCCCAATTATTTATTCATTACCTATTTACGTTTTTAACTAGGTGCTGCATTATACAGAACTCAAAAGCGAAACGTTCTTCTGTTATATCATTTCGTTTTACGATTACGATTTTGAACGCACTCGGTCCATTAAGAAAAAAAAACAATTGGCGGCTATTTTTTCAAATTCTGACAAAAAGCATTCAGAAAGCACTTGGTTTCATAGATATAGATTAGGAAGGCAATCAGCCTAGTAAGAAAAAAGTTCAAGATGGCGGTTATTTTTTCAAATTCTGAGTGAAAAAAAAATCTGTCTTACTTTCACTATTAATTTACATGAATTTGAATAAATCCGTTTATTATATCACATTATTCAAATATTTCATTATAAGTCACGCTTAAATTTTGATAAACACGCATGGCATCGTGACGATTTCTTTCAAGATGGCTTCTTACAATTTCTCCCATACCTCGATAAAAAAGTTTCACTTCAATAACTAGATATTTACAATTATGTAACCAGATAAAATTGCCCAATGATAAGTCACACCCACTAAGAAGTACTAACTAGAACGAATCTATCGCATACTATCTATCAAGAGAAGCAATATTTAAGTCCCCCAAGTACCGATTCACAATATCTACTTATTATATTCCTTTTTATTCTTGTCTTTGGGTCTGAACATTTATTACTGTCTTATTGCTTGTGGAGTGCTTGGGGCCGTGCGGGGGCAGCACTGTCAACAAGAGGTTATTATGTTGAGACTGGCGAAAATTGAACAAGAAAGATTTCGCGAAAAACGAACGCTTGAAAAAATATTTGCGTTTGGGTTTGAAATGAAATCATAAATTATAATTCTCGCTCGCTGTACAGCAAGATTTCTTAAGACCTATTTTAGTTTGTGTGAAAGTTTTGTATTTTTGTTTTTGGTTATTAATATGCTTGTTGGCGTGTATTAAAAGTGTTTTTTAAGTAACACGTTCAGGCCATTAAAATTAAAAGAATGTACCAATGTAACATTTTTTATATTCGTCAATGTACTCTGTATTGTCCACAGAGTAAGCATTACATACATCTTTTTTTTAAATAGTGCAGAAGTTATTGGTTCTAAATCATTTGATTTTCACAGCCCGGCTATTTTATTGTCAGCTAGCTATCCACTAAGCAACTTCGAACTTTGATATTGCACGATAATCATAAAAATTATAGACTATGTTTCTTTTGGATAAAGTAACATTTCAACCGAAATAAATAATACGCTCAGTATTATTTAAATCGGTTTAATAATTATTAAATTACCCATTCCAAACAAACAAATCGTATAGATATATACATACGTCTTTAAATAAAAGATTAGTAGAGTAATTTAAGCTATTTGTAGGATTTTTAAATGTATTATTTCGAGAAAAAGAATCCTCGGTGTTATGGCATAATGCGTATAAAGGTACATTTGGAGCGGATTTATGAAGAGGCCTTGGTTGGTTTATGATGACAATGTCGGCGTCGAGCGCCGGGAGCACCACCTCATTTCCTCACTGAAAGTTATAAAAACATATTGAAAATGAGATTCCCGCAGCGAAATACTTGGCGAATGTTATCTTGTTTTGTGATTCGCCTGTTTTTATGCATACACCCTTGGAGGAATAAGTATTTTAGTGAACGACTTCAACGCCTTTCCATGATTGGGCATTACAAAGATTTTTAATTCGAGTTTTATTGAATATCATCATATACCTACGCTTTAAATCATAATGTGAGGAGAGTAATTGCATATATCATTGTATTTCTAAATTATTAAAGAACTGAATGATGAACGAATTGAATGATTGAAAATACAATTATTAAGTTTAAATATAAATAGGAGATGAAAGTCAATAATCCATGTTCTTGTCCATGTCCATCTGTATCAAAATTTATCAAAATTAGTTCAGTGGCTTAGGAATAGAAACATGAGAGACAGTCCGATTTATTTTCGTGAAACATTATCTTAAATAATATTATAATTCAAATGTGATGTTTGTTTGTTAAGCTTTCGTGAGGAAACTACTCAACGGATCATCATTGAATTTTGTATACATATTTTCAAGAATATAGAAAATGACGGACGGTACCTTTTATCCGAAAATAAAACCTTTGCGAGGGATATAAATATAAAACCTAGTACTTACGGTTGCCTTGTAAGAAAGAATAACAAAATAATAACATTTTCTTGACATTTAGTTATCGTCAAGTCATACGTTAGCATGGCCACCGATAAAAAGTCCGCGGGCAACTGCAAGTCTTACAGCGGCCGTCGGTTTCTCTGAATCCGATAAATGTAAAAACTACGGAACGGATTTTCATACAGTTTTATCAATAAACAGAATGATTCATGAGCAAAGTATTATTAAACACTTCATTAAGTATTGTTATAACGAACACTATTAGAGAAGACGTAATTGGCTGGTACGACAATGCGACAAAATAGAAACACAGGTAATTCATAAGGACTGCAGAAGTGAAAACTCAAAGCAGGCGCGACACTAGTTCAAAAATAAATAAATAAATAATCACACAAAATACCACCCTTGTGTCTTAACAATAAAATTCAAAATTGTTGTATGTCAAGCATGGTGATTTTTCGAATCTTTAAGACTTTCCCTTAAAAATTATCGGCCAACGCGGCTAAAACAGTTTTCACTTCAAAAAACGTTGGCATAAAAATGCTCTGAAACTCTGCAAACCAGGTTGTTAGTGTAATATAAGAGTATCAGTATTTCAAAATCACTTAATTGCACTATAATGCAATGCGAAGATCTTTTACTTGCATCTAGTGATCGTTACAAGAAATTAATTTATCCCTACTTCAGCTACGGTTTCTTTGTTTGTACTTATTTTAGCGCCACAGTTGGCTTAGTAAAATGGTTAACAGGAATGTTTGTAAAGAGAATAAAATTCTTGGGATTCCTTAACCAATTTGATTGAATCTTGTGGTTAAATTGTATATATATGTATCTTATTTATTTATTTATTATTACTCAATCATCAACACTCTAGCTAAATATTCGCTCGCATATTATGTCGTTATATGCATGTATATAATTCAAATAATAAGAATACGTAAGAAATAATGAGGAATATAAATTTGCACTGCAAAAGGTCCATACTGTTGTTAAACTGACAATTATTTCGGGACAGGCATTGGTGTTAGTTACAAAAAACGGAAACAAAGCACCAGTAACGCGGCCGTTATCCATGTGAAAGCTCACAAGTTGCTGTTATCTGGCGAGGGCTAGTGTGTACGGCTAAAGATTGTCTTGTCAAGAGCCTCCGAGTTCAGTGCGATTCGCCCCGCTGTTCTGTGCGGACGTATCATCAGACGTCGCGTAGTCGCGAAGCACGCGAATTCGACTCATCCCGTAAACTTGAAGTAGTATTTTAAAGTCTTCGGAATATGTTTATTAGTTTTTAAATACTATAAATAATTCAGTTATTTAATAATCTCCTTAGTGTTAGACAGCGATGGAACACTTAATAATTTGAAAACTTTTCAGATAAGGGTCAGTAAGTAAACACATATTGTTCATAACTAAAATTCCAATCTTGTTCAATTTATATTCTAATTACGTACAGTTAATTAAGCAAATATTATTGTATTTTTGTGTTATTTATTTATGTGAATAAACATGTTTTATTGTTTTTTAATTATTTAAAAACAGTTTAAATAGGTTTTAAATATATAATATAATGTCTTAAACTGTTTAATTTATATTAAAACATTATTTAAACCTTTAGATTATCGTTCGTTATTTTTAATAATTTTTATTATGGGTGTTTCTAATTTGTTTTTCATTTATATAACTTAATTTATACCTTCCAAAAATTACAGCGGCACTTTTAGTTCAGTTTACCGTATTAACAAGCTCTTAGTAAGGAGAGCAACAAAGAAAATTACGGCAATGATGTCTTCGTTTGACCCTCCCAATTTTCTTTTAGACTGCTTTGTTTTCCCTTTATACCTTCGGCTTTTGTCGGAATCGTTTTAAGTTACCAGCTTATCGAAGATAAAAGGAAAAATAATTAGTAATGATGGTGTATAAGGTTTCTAAGGGTTATCTTACAGTTTTAAATCTTTAACTAACTATATGAATTATTATTAATAAAATAGCCAACCCCCCCCATTTACATGAATATCAAGAAAATACTTTTTCGTGCCACTACACTTCACTACATTATACTATATTACATATGCTTACATTTAGTAAATAAAACAAAACATTTTTGAGCATATAGTTGTGACCAATAGGTCCCTAACTCAGCCAATAGATGTATCGGTAGTGGGTTTGAACCATTGTATTCATTCTAGCATTCCATTTCTGTTTTTTTTGGCCATCTGACCTACAATGATGGTAATGTTCATGCGGGTATGTATGTCCATTCCATAGCGATCTCTAGGCCTAAATGGCTTGCCCGATTTTAAAGATTTATATATGTATTCGTATTGTTCCCAGGAGCGTCAGCGTATATGACGTGGGCAAAAAACTTATATAATTTTCAATATTCATACAGTCCATCGGGTAATATTTTTTAAACTATTACTTGTTCATATTCATACTGTGATTTTTTTTACATAGATAAATTCAATTCGTACAAGTTGTTATAAGCCGAAAACACTATATTTCGGAATTACCCATCTTTATCTTCCCCGTTAAAATTAAAATGGATAGACTTTTTTAAGCATCATCATCCCTTTTGCCCTTTCCCCGCTCCTGTGGGGTCGGCACAATATGATTGTAGACCATATTGTATATGTTTTAGTTATAGTTTTTACGGCCGGCCACCTGACGCCAACCCTCCTCAGTATTTTTTTAAAAATCAATATTTGTTTAATTATTTTCATGTAATAAATAGCGATGTTCTTTATTTCGCTACTGATGATATCCATGTATGCGAAACTGCCGTAACAATGTTAATCATATCTAAATTATATACAGTTTATTGAAACCGTTCCTATTGAATTTTGGATCCTATCAAAAATAAAATACGCATCATGAAATACGATAAACGACAAAATGGAACAATTAATAGTTTTATAGAACAATTATATCATAATTTATTGGATCAACATATTACCTATGACGTCATATATATGTCATACATACTGGGTCAATCGGGTAATAAACATAACAAGTAGTATTTCAACATATTTAATTAAATAATAAAGTTACATTAATAAAATATGTTTAACAATCTCGATTTGAATCCCTTTAACTTAAGGTTTAATGAATTCTAATAAGAATTGAATAAATTAAAAGACTATTTTACCTTAATTTAAGAGCGCCAGGCACAAATTGTTTAAATGCCTTCTTTTAGTACTCTATTCCAAGCAAGAATTTAATGTTACTTAAATTAACGAATTTCAAATGATACTTTGTATTATGTTATTAGTTCAATCGAATTATAAGTCAGGCTTTTAAATTTTATTAGAAAATACTGATTCTAATATATTTATCTATTGTAATTAATTAAAATCTAATGAAATTTAAAGTAACCAGCGATAAAATAAATTAAATTTGTTCCCAATCATTATGCATGTATCGAATGTTTTACCCCTCTGATCCAGAAGAAGGGTAATGTTATTGGCATATATGTGTGTGTATGCTGTCTCGTTGTGACTCTAAACGGCTTGTTTTTTTTTTTAAAATGAAGTGTCACTACATTCGTTCTCTAACTCGCAGTCATGCAGTCGTTTTTTTTTTAAATTCACATGTTTATAAGTAATGATATATTACGGATACACATTCTTACAACCTAGCTAGAACTTTCCAAGTAATTTTCAACTTACCACCTGACTGTTTGTCAATCACCGACCGGTGTAAAGATAAGTTGACAGTCCAAAGCTAGCTAAACCGTAATCTAGACTTTATGACATCTCTAATTAATCCTACGCTACATTATTTGATACGTGTCCACTAAAAATGAAAAGAGTGATAAATTAAACAAATCACCGTATATAATGCATGCAATAACAAAGATTTCAAAACAGATATTTGATTAAAAAACCAAACACACTCACCCGGAACATTTTGTAGGTATACAATAAACCTAACCTAGATATGAACATAGACACACAGGTAATTTGAGGAAAGAAATACCTACAGAAAGATGTTTAGAATTGAGAAAGTGCATGCGGTGCGTTAGGCACGTAAAGATAGATGAATACGAATGTCTACAGAGGACGCGCAATATGAGTATAGTATATATAGTACATTGATATGGATTGGTGACATGTTATAATTTGGCAACGTTAAGAGTATATCCTGTATCGAAATGCATGCATCCGTCGTATGAATGTAATGAAACGAAGCAAGAGAAGTGTCAGGTTATGTTGTATAATGTAAAAGTATTCGGCACACATGGCATTGAGAACAGAAGGATGAAAGGTTGTAGGTACGGGTACGTCAATATCAATATTATTAATTTAAACTAAGTCCTTTAATCAATTCATTTTCCATCTGACGGGATTAGTTACATCTATTAAGGCTCTAACCGTATTCACGGCTGTCTCAAACTTCCCTTCGACCCGGCCCGGCTGTTAAGTAATTACTTACCAATCAAGCATAAATATTTATTCGCTGAAACATTAAGCAAGCGATGTTCATCGCGACGTGTGAAGCTGAATTATTTATATTAAATTGTGCAAAACATCTATCCACGACACGATATAATTTGAAATATGTTATTAAGATAATTAATGAAAGCTTCAAGGATGACATATTATGTCACATTTAAGCATCCATGCCACGAATTAATCAAAAAGCGGATTTCACATCGGTATAAAATACAATAAATACCCTTATATACACTACATAATCACTTAACGGAGTAAACAGTTGTAAAACAACTTTCGTTCCTATGAGAACTGAGATGCGAATCAAATCAAATATAACTAAATCAGATGACCTCACACTTTAATAAAGTGTCATAAATATTATTGACTCATAACATCAATTTTCTTTTCTTTCATGATTAAACACAAAATTGAGTACCTCCCCGTTAAACTAGTTAGAAAATAAAAAACTAAATCTTAAAAACTTTCCTAGGATGTTATTCTCAGATGGCGAAATTATTCACTACTTCATGAGACTTCTGTCCAAACTTTGGTTGCAATTTAAGTAACCGAATTCGGCCTCGACTTGTATTGTAACTATTTATAAAAACAAAATGTCAATGCTGGATGTGTCGGCTTTGGTATGGATTATCGTCAATTTATCTTGGGCTATTTTTATAAATATACCCTCATCGGTATGTCGATTTGAATTACAAAATATATTGGTTTTATAAAACAAGTAATGGTAAAGAAGGTGTTTTGCTGTGTAACTCAGTTGTTGCGTTTGACGTCTAATAGTGAATATTACAAGTACTAAGTGCGATACAATGAACGTAGTGAAGTGCAATACAAAGAAATCCTTCTTCTCAGGTCAGTCGGGTATAGGTAACAGTTAAATCTCCGTTAAGGTTTTGATTTGAACAGCTTAATGTTAATTTTTGATTAAATTCTATGCACATTTTCAATAATCATATAATAATTTCCAAAAAAATATATTAATGGCCACAATTAATGGACTTTCGCCTTCAAACTTAAGTATCTTGCACATTTTAACATTTGAGTCAGTCTCCAGACATTGAACTACCGTAGTTACTGTAAATTAAAATGGCTACTCTTGCAAATATAGTTTAACGAGAATCAAAGACGATAAAAACCTTCAAAGGGAGTTCATCGTCATATTGTTGTAGTGGAAATAATAACAAATCCGAAGCGAGCTCTGGTGACGCCGCTTTGTTACAATACCGAACAGAGCAAGGACTCCGGCTTACTTTGAGTATACTATCAGCGCAATTACTTCGTTTGTTTGCTTTCTGACAAATTTTACAGCCTTGTTATATAATGTTTCCTGGTGTAAGTTTTAGTATATTGCTATACCAATTGTTTTAATATTTTAATTTTAACAACATCACGGTATGCCCAGCCGTAAAAGTCAGACCTTTGTGCTATTGTGTTATTCTGCCGCAAACCTTGTAAGCATTTTGTTCTAATTTAGAAGACACTGTTGTGTCTCGGTGTCTCGTAGTAATATAATTAGGCTTGTGTCATGTCGTAAAATAACTGGGCTAACGAGACCTATCTTAAGATGATGATGTTTGCAAACTGTTGCAAAAAGTCGTAGGCAAGCCGCAGATGAGTTTAGTCGGTGCTAGGCCGAAATAATCCGCACTTGCACCAGGGCCATTACGGAGACGGAGGCATTTACTTACATTTAAAAAAAACGTTGCTGTGCCTATATATACTTATCATTAGTTTAATTTTAGTTTATACTAGAAAAAGTCATATGTAGAAAATATATGATACTCTTATCTTTTCTCTTATCATTAGGTAAAAAAGGAACTCAGTGATTATCGTGCCAAATTTCATCTCAGTGCCATAGGAATAATTTTTAAAAGCAGCCGTTGTCTAGAAATTGTCAAAGCCTTCTTCTGGATATGTTAAGGTTGCGTGATAATCATTTATGTACATGTCTAGTCTTTAAACCGAAAAAAAAATACAAGGAGTTAAAACTGATCCAGATCGAAACTTTAGAATTGAGCGTTGTTCTATAACCTCGCTCGTAATTATATAAAAAAACTATCCAGAACATGTAACGCTGTTTAAAACAATGAGCTTTTTTATCCAGTACCAGAGGGCTGGAGACAATTAAGAAAAGTTTAATGATAGGGAGACCCTGAAAAGAATCAAACCATTCTGTTATTATTTTTGGTTAAGCATATTGTTTGTGTTTTTATTTTTTATTATAACAGCCTACCTGTTCTGAAACTGGTAATAAGTTAGTTTTAAGAAAAGAGATCAATATGTTATTTATAACAGGGTTGGTTGAGCCGAATCGAAATCTGTAGATCTTTAATCTAATTCTCGTCATGTAATTAGGGTAACGGTTCGCTGTAGCCCTTTTTGTGAATTATTTGCTACGAACTAAAGTTGCCTTGTCCAATAAGATGACGACAATTCGATTTAGCAAAAGGGGTTTTAGACAAATAAACTCTTTTCTGTATCACTATAACATTTTCTAAATATAATTCTAAAAATAAAAACAATTACTTAACCAGATTTATAGTAAGTTTTGGTAAGAAAACTTTCTGTTATACGAAAGTTTAGAAAAAAGTTATACTTTTGATTAAATGATGAATAAATGCTCGAGTTTATATTATGTGTATCTTTATTAATATTAAGTTTTCATTACTTAAATCTTTGCAAATAAAAAAACTTAATTCGTTTCAAATATTCCTCCAAATTATGCATTTTCTGCATTTTTTTTGGATTCGTATCCCTTCTTTCTCATTCTTAAGTCTTCCACAAACAGCGATAATATATCTAGTTATTAGACACTCTTTATCAATCTTGCATTGACTCTTTATTAGTTTTTTCAATTTCTGTTTATTAGTTTTAAATTGAATAATGCTGACCAGACGTAGTCATTACACAAAACAAGTAATAATTTATACGTATTGCTCTTCAGTGCTAATCCTCCACTTACAATATAGCTTCATAAAACCTAGCATATAGCTGGAAAAACGGCATTATTTTCACTAACAGTATTAAAGTATCGCGCGCCGCTGGAGCTAGTTGCCGGGCGCTATCTGAGAGCTTGCAGTCATTAACGGCGTCGTTGTTGTCTCAACTTATTATCGTTTAATTTATGACCACACATTACCGTTTAAGGCGCCATTAAGCTTCGCCTGGGTCTTCCCCGGGAATAAATAAATCCGCCAAAAGTTCACATGACGCGCGCCCTAACTCATTTCGCTTGTGGCGCCACTTCATAGCACGTGCACTCGTTAATTTGTCTACGTCACACACCATAAACAGATAATTGTTTTGTGTTGGCGTTGTGACTGTTGATGGTTAAATAATTTGATCAACAATCATATAAAATGTTCTTAAGAAATAAGGATACTTACAAAATTACACGAGTATAAAAAGTTAGACGAAATACCAAAAAAATGTTAGTACCCGACATACATCTTGGTTGATGTAATGAGACAAAGGTCTTAGGCTTAACTTAAGTCTTAGGCTGTAAATAATATTCTTGTCCGGGCTTATGCTAGCCGGATTTTAATATTTTGGGACTTTAAATGAATACTGTATGTTATACAGGGTTTGGGGTTTGGTGGGTCAGATGCATATATTATGTAGGTGCAATCAGCAAAAATCAGAAAAAGCATTAGTTGATGACACAAATTTAATATTTTAAAACAATGCCAGATGACCTAAGTTGTGTTAAATATATTTGAATAAATAATGTTAAAACTGATTGAACTAGTTAATTACAAAATGAATATCTCGTCTCCTCTAAGGAATTAAGATTCATGGCACTTGTACCGTAAATCCGATTCGCTGCCCTCCATGCTCTAATTATACATGAAAAGGCAATTAAAGTTGGCAAACGGTATATTTGTATTAATAAATAAACATTATCTTAAAGACTTATATAAAATGATTTCGAGTCTAAATCTTACATGAATTTATAACAACACAATCAAATTTAAATTTTACATTAAATATCGATCAGGGATAGACAGAGACTCGGATTGTTTACTGCTTGTTTCTTCTCTTAATGGTATTATAAACTATTTCTTTTTAATGATGATTAAATTGACTAAATTAATGGTTATGTGTTTATGAATCGAAAATTTGAAATAAATAAATAATTCTTAAAAATCAAACCACTTTACTGTCGAATAAAAAAAATCAACTGTGTCTAAATCACATATAAATTCGTTTTTGTGTACCGATTTGCCTCAAAGTGCCGATCACTAAATGGAACCACATTTTGTAACAACATAATGCGCTGGCGAGATTCGCAGAATTGCTAAGTAAGGGTTGCAATTCTAAATTCTACCGACAGGTCTCGCATTAAATAGAGACATGTTTGAATTTTCGTATAAAGCGTTCGTGATACGAGCTGAAATGCGTTTTATGTCAATTTATTTACGTTTGATTTCGTGACGCTCGCATCGTTACTGAAACACTCCCATTATTGAAATCTGAACTATGTTCTGTTATATTTGGATATCAAATCATATCGTTTATGCATTTAAATCATTCACACGTGTAGGCATGAAGTATTAAAGACCAACACCCTTTTATTGGTAGAAATGGATAAAAGGGTCTAAATATGTATATGGCAATTTTGGTAAAAAAAGCATTATTTTTCGTATATTTCGTACGGTTCTTATTTGTGATGCGGTCATTTCCTAACATATTTAGTACGTAATAATATACACGAAACACAAAATACATATATTCGTTGTGTGTGTTGTGTCTTCGTGGAGACGTTTTGCTTTATAAAAATTAAGATGCATTTTAACTTAAGGAAGGCATCAGCGAAGATTTGTCCATTTCCAGACAAAGATAAAGACTGAGTCATTACAGAGGTTATCGTAAACCCTCAAAATACTTACATCGTCCAGATGTTGCAGATGAAAGGGGAGAGGTTTTAACCCTAATATTATATGGAATAAGTGAAACTCTTTAATTTTTTATCAAATGTTTTTTTATGGAAGAAGTTGGCAAACGAGCTTGCGGGTCGTCTGATATTAAGTGATGGCTACCGACAAGATATAATTGAATGGGGAAGGGTATTGGACGAGGAGATAACCGAGGAAAAGGATATATCCTTTTTCCTATCACCTCTGTCTATTGAAGGTAGGAAACGAATTTGCGCAATTGTCGCAAATTTGTTTCGTTTTTCAAAAAGGATGAGAAGGCGAAACGACACAAATTGAAACGAACACAGAAGCTTACTTCTACTTCACGCCTGTCTTCTGCGAGGTCGGGGTATTTCACAGGTCGAGCCGACCCATTCGTGCAACAGATGTTATTGTTCCTGGTTCTGCCACTATTTAATGTAAGTTCCCAGCACATTTAGTAAAACTTCAAAGAGACAATAAGCTTAAGTAATGTTCGTTGAGAAAGCAAGCTTCCCGACTTTTATTTATATCACTAAATTAAGAGAAACAAAAAGGCACTGATAAATTGCTAGTAGCACCTTTGTTTTCTTTGCCGTTTTTTTCACTAACTTGTTTTTTCGGAAAAGATATTCGGATGATCATACATCGTCATACAAAACTACAATTGAGGTACAATAATTTAATCATCAGAGGTTATTTCCGAAAAATTAGTTTACACCTAATAGCTATACACACAAACTTAAAAGAAAAACGTTATATAAACACAAAATTTTATGGAGTCGTTTGACTCAAGAGGTCGGGTAACGGACAGTATTACGTTATGTACGTATGCCGAGAAGGATATAACTCTTGCATTCGACTAACGTCCTGAATAATCTCTAATAGTTAGTAGTAGAACATACATCTGTTGTGCAGATAGACCGGGCCGGTGAAATACCACGACCACACAGAAGACAGGCTTGAAGAAGAAGCATTCTGCGTTATAATTTTTTCTATGTGTCTGCTGTCCATTAAAGGTAGGCAACGGATCTGCAACTCATTAGCTTCTTGCAGATGGCTTTTTGTGTTGGTCCCTTTTGAAGTCTGCTGGACCGCTAGTTTGCCACCTTCTATTATAAAAAAAAGAATGATAGGGGAAAAAACTCAAACAAAAAACAATTGTGTGCAATATCAAATTGATTTTGACTCACAGATGAAAATGGCAGCAATGTAACTATCGTTCAAATGGCCGCCTTAACTTCGCTGGCAGGGCTGCTACAACCAGGACCTGTTTTGATTATTCGGTTCAATTTCTGCGGCATTATTCGACCAATAATCTTGAATGTGGTTAACGTTTGAGACGTTGGTTGGCTTTCCAGCCTTCACTAAGGACTTGACGAAAAAAATAATCGAGATTCGCATTATCTTGATGCTCACGATTTCTAGAAGATGAGCCATTCGCCAAGCGAAACCGACTGTCTGGCGACGCTCGATAATTGGATCTGAATGGATATTCCTGAGCCTACTTCGACAATGGCTGCTACGGCGGCTATTTGGTCTTCGCTTCGTACAAAGTTCTGCTTGGCGTGTGTACTTACGCTCAAACTTTTTCATGGCGATATCATTGCTGTTTGGTCATCCTATATTAAACCCAAAAAATATTTTTATTATGTAAATAGATTATAGAGAGTCTTATCCCTAAAAATGCTTCCCACATTGACCTCTACGAAAACACAATGAAACGGTAATAAAGGGTAATTCAAAATTTTCATTGTGGAAGCTCATAAGATTTTTCTCAATCATTATATTTGTTATATAAATAACTTTGAACCGTTGCGTACCATATTTAATAAGTTCTACATTTGAAATAGATATAGATAATTTCTAGTTCTTTTTTACAGAAAAATATAAAGTATCACTATAAAGCCGTACATTTGCAAATGTCAGGTGCTCCTCTGTTCCTACACGTACGTACATTAGTTGAAGCCGATAAGAACTACTGTGGGTGGCACATCTAAATGGAACATCTCTTTTTAAGTAGCACATTTCCGTTAATTACTTGGGGTCTAAATTTATATCGCTGGAATCGTTCTTTGAATATTTCCGACTGTGTAAGTTATAAAAGAATTTTAATGTATTAATTTTATTAATATAACTTGTAAAGTTTTGTAGTTCATAAAATTTGTAGTCATTTACAAAAGACATTTTGGGCAAAAGGCAAATAAACAAGTATACGAGTATCACTACATTTAGAGTGGTAGTTGATAACAGACTATAAGCATTTTTGTACCGAGAACAGGGGCTTCTAATACACTATCTCATTGAAGGTATTTTTAAATGCTACATGCATGTAACATAGAAAATAAAGAACTTACAACTATATCATAAAATGTTATTGAAACGTGTTATAATAGTTTGTTTGGATTGTACATCTTTATACACATTTATTTTATAGATGTTTAAATAGAATTACGTCAAAATATTTAATGAGCTATCAAGGGTATCAAATTTATTTTATCTCCACCAAAAGAAAACACACAAGATAATTCAATGCTTGACAAAGAATCTGCCCTCTCGCATCTCGCCCGGGTTTGTCTGTACTAATTAGGTTTGCCCTAATGAATACAGGGCGGGGTTCATCCGTAGTTGTCTGGGTAATTAACAGCTGAGATAGGAAATATTAATATTTATAAGCCTCGGGGTCGAGAGCAAATTTTCGTTATACGTTTTAACAAGCCCGAAGCAACCCAATGAATATTACGCATTGAAAATATAAGTAACATTGGAATTTATTTAGGAATTCGAATTTATATTTTTGTACGCCTTTTTCATGTTATTTTTTTAATTTCTACTATAAATATTTGCTTGCTAACTAGGAATGAGAATGGTTACATCAATAAATAAAAATAATATCGAAATATTAAACGATGCCAAAACTGAATATCCAGGGTCTTATTCTTATCTAAGTAACATTAATGGTATTCTGTTTTTGGTACACTTATGTACAAAAAATTACGAGCTGTAAACAAAACTGAAAATAAGCTGTCAAATTAGCTTAAAGTTGTTAACTTTCTTTGACCAATATAAGTTGAAAAACGAAAAAGAAGATTTTGAAATTTATGATTGTCTAAATTAATGATTTGCTATCGAAACTTATTTTACAAAAGATCAGTAATGGATATTTCTTTTTATCAAGCATTATAATTGTCTGGCTTTTGGTATTTGCTTTCTACTATTTTTATTTCTGGTACAAACCTACTTTTTACAAGAGCGTGGGTCCGCTTCCCCACTGTCACTCAAGTCAACGGATTTCATCTCGAAGAACTTCCATCAAAGCGGGACTACTACTAGCGACACGTATTTGAATGGAACTCGTCAGATACAGTAGGCTCACATGTATACTTCTATACGTGTCTGCCAACATATATTACAGATAACCGGAACAAACAAAACAAACTTTGCCATTGTATTCAAAATAATAAAGTAAGCTTGAATATTAAGGTTGTTGCTTTAATAGAAATAACGAGATTTACATTACCCGAATGTTTTACAATTCATAAAATGTTTTGAAATTACCATATTCGTATCGAGATCGCGCATTGAGTGCGAGGGTTACGGCTTGTGAAGGGTGTTTTATTGCACTTTATATAGATGGATATTATCAAACTTAATGGCCGCATTATGTATAAAATCTCACATTGTTAAATCACATTTTATTTTTGTCACATCAACGAAAACAAATCGTTTTGATTTGTTTTCGTTGACGTAATGTTCAAATTTAAATTTAGATCTAGAGTCACAACATCCAGAGTGTAATAAGGCGATGTTCTTTATTACAGTAGACCCATCTAATAAGCGGACACTCGCTGTTTGTACACAAACAATCTCATCCCGTTTCGTAATTTTACACCTATATCCGGCGGCTAACGCAACAAAATTACACAGCCCAAATAAGTTGAAAAAACAAAATTTTCGTTGGTCACACTTTTTCTGTTTAAACAATTTAGGTACATATTGGATACATTTTTACATGAAACGACGCTTTTTTCTTCTTCTTTTAATTGGTTAAAAAGTTCTTGTTATTACAAACCGTTAATTTAGCACAGTCTGACAGTTAACAGTATTTTCATATCAGATGTGTCTCAAATTATTTTGAATTTATTTATTTCGTAGGGTTTATTTTTAATATTATTAATTTTTTTAAACATTAAACGATGTCTTCGAAAAAATCTCAATTTGTCACCACCGACCAGGAGGCTTCTAAAGGCAGTGTGCATTATCGAATCGCTCATTTATTGACATAGAATAGTTCGAAAGGTGATGTAAATGTAATGTCTAACGCATACTGCGTCCACATCCTGAGTTCGATTGTTTCGAAATCAACAAGAGTAAGCACATGATGTATTACAACATAGAAGAGATACTGGCGTTATTCCATGAAGACGGACGAGGGTGCTGGTTCTCCAGGAATGGAAGATGGCACATGACGATCATCACAGAAGAGATGATTGCTGATCAGCTAAGGACGAACTTGACGAGAAGTGACGTATCCGACCAATAACAGTCCTCGCGACATTTGACAATTTGGGCTAAAACCTATACAGTTTGGACTACAATCATACTGTGCCAGGGAACAGGACAGGTAAAGTGCTTGTATGATGTGTTGTGCACTTAGAAACAGAATAATATTATCATTTTAACTAAAATTTCTTAACTGGCGTGTTAACCTCATCTTTGTAACATTTGCGCCAACCACGACGGAATCGGTGGCGCGCGGCCCAAATACGTACCCAATACATTCTTTCCATAAACGTATTGTAATCCTTAGTGATTACAATTCAATTTGCATATTTCATATTTATGTAATTAAATTATAGAAAGTGGTACTCGGTACGAAAAAATAGAGGACATAATACGGCATAGTAAAAAGTGAATGATTATCGAAGCTCAAAGCACTACCATACATTAAAGTGGGGACTAGTACAGCATTGTGTTTTGCCAGACGAGCCTTCATAGACACATTCTGACTCTTCACAACTGTATTTATAGCCCCATTCATTTTATTTCCTGTATTCACTCGTCGTTCAAAATCTTTAACATGCTTACCATCTCTACTAAACAGGCACCCCAAATACACNNTTCTTCTGTTTCTTTCATGACTCTTTCAATCAGTTCTTTAGCATAAAGTTTTCCCACAATGCTGAGAAGACTGATTCCTCGGTAATTTTTAAAATCATGCTGTGAACCTTTTCCTTTATATAAAGGGACGATGACGGCTTTACACCAATCTTCCGGTACTAGACCATGTCTCCAACATATATTGAAAAAGACCCACAGCAGGCTTGCAACCAATCCTTCTCCAGCTCTCAGCATTTCAAGAGAAATCCTGTCATAGCACCCGGGGTGCTTTGCCCAATTTCATTCTATTAACTAATTAATATGATTAAAGTATTATAAGAACGATAATAAGACTACCAATAATTGCGAGGTTTCCAGTTTTGCCTCAATTATCTATGTTTAAATGTCCAGAAATAGATTCATCAAAAAGCCTTAATGATATTCATTTCAATATAGGAAAACCTTTGCACTTTATATTTTTAAGGCTGACATTTAAAAAATAATTTTCACATATTTAACATCAAATTATATAGCTTCAAATTCGGACTTTTGACAATAAAATTCGGCTTTTGCAAATAAAATTCGTCAATTGACATATCAAATTCTTACAGATCAATTTCTGATCTATTAAAATTTTAATCAGTCACTTGCATATCAAATTCAGACACATCAAATTCGGCTTTATGCAAATCAATTTAGGCTTTTTGCAATTGGACTTTTGCAGTAAATGTCCGAATGTGAAATTAAAAATCTATATTTTATATTCACACTTCTACGGGGGAAACGGCATTTAATGTTTACTATGTTTAAATGCGTTGTATGACCTGTTTGTAATGCGTAAACTATGATCCTATTAAGCCGGCTTTAATGAACTTACCGACATAAGAAAACTGCATAATCAGTGTAATATGGAAATTCGATTTACGATAAGACTCCTCAATAAAGTTCCAATTTCTGTATTAATGATAAAATGGAAATCTTAACAAATTGTCAAAGATAAATAATTAAACCCGTCATGAACATTTAAGTCGGCGTATATCATAACTGCCTTAACTGCTTAATATTCATGAGTGACTAACTTCTCTCCAAGCGAAACTTGCTACGAATTGTGCGATTTATCTTTTCTACGGAGTTTACTCGCATGAATATGTGGCCCCAAGAGAACCAATCTAAGCTTCTCCGTTAATTCTTTTACTCTTCTTCTTACAAATATAAAAAGTTCAATTACTTCATGCTAGTAATATATTATGATCACTATTAGTAACATATTATGATTGTTATCAAACGTGAATTTCTCTCTATCTCTCTATCCCCATTCCTCCCTCTTCCCCCCTCTATCCAATTCAGTAATAGCGCTTTAAGAGGTTTTTTGGATCAACGTGCTTCTTAGCTATGTCAATAACATTTAATAGTTGATAGTTTTAGAAAAATCCATAAACGCTGTCTGTCTGTTTACAATGTATTGCATGAATCTGATGACCCGGCCAGAAATGTCCAGAATCTCATAAAATATCTATCTATTTTCAAAATTCTTGATATTTCCGGCGTTGAGATCTATTTAGTAGTAAACAATTGTGTTTTATTTGTCGGGACATATTTGAATCACAATCTTTACAATTCCTAACATTTGCCATTGTCGCGATGTTTAAAGATACCGTCACATAACATTAGATTAATCGATATTTTACTTCTTTTTTCAATTTTCAAAAACATTAGCACATTGGACCGTTACGACCCGTCTCCCGCTGTCTTCTATTCAGACATACTTTTCTGCTTGAAGACAGACCAGCTTCTGAACATGGCATGATGGAGAAAAGTACATCCGTATTTTTCTCCATCATGTCAGCTTTGAGCTGTTGGTGATCTGATAATTGTCTTTCTGAATAGCCTTTCAAGGCCTATGCAATTTAGACCAACTAAACTTATATAACAACGCGTGATGAGTGTTCAGATTTTTTTTATAATCGTATGTCTGTTATTTCTTTCTTTTTAATTATAAAGGATAATAATAAAAAAAATCTTTCTAATGTACACATTTCTGAAGGAGGTACTTTAGTTCGATTCAATAGCGAGGCTATTACTCCTTGTTTATATATAACATCAATCGAGATTAAAATTAATCGATTGCCCAACAATAAAAAGATTTCAGGAGCAAACTTGATTGAGGTTTTTCTGAAAGCAACGAATGCTATCGTCTAAATAGAAATCAATATTTGAATCGGTTGTGAGTTTCTTCTTCACAAACCATTTGCTCTAAGAAAGTAGTACTTTCTCAAAGAGATCCCGAAGGCTCTTATTTTAAGGACCTTTAGGATCATACTTGAAGAACGGCGCAATGCCTTTGGGGCCTCGCTTCCGCCCCTCTGAGAAATGCCCGAGATAAGAGAGACATTTTGGCGCCATTCATGTTTATGGCAGGGCAAATGGTCCTAGAATACTGCGGTACTTATTATAAACAAGTACCCTCACACATTATATTCAAAAGCTCCTTTCTAAATATTAAAAATCTCAATCGAATATTCAAAACTATTCCTACTACACTCTAGTTCCTACTACTTATACTTTTGCTTTCAATATTTGGAACGCTTGTCGAGGTCCGTTTTTTTCGCTGAATATTGAAGTGTATTTTTTGCCGGATTTGCAATAGTTAATAATATTAAGTGTGTGTACAAGCACCGGATACCGATTCAACGACCAAATTATGCCGAATTTATCCATTAGTCCAGTGAAAAGAAAACGGACGCCTACAAGTGCTCTTATGCTAATTGTATCTTCAACTTGTTCTTGTATAACAATGGGCAGCGATAGTTATCTCTGGTTGGTATAAATAGTAGAATTTGGATATTTTTTAAAATAATAATGTTATGTCATATACGTAAATAATACAAACATAAGATATTTTCGAAAAAGAGAATATATAAATGAAACACAAATTACAAATAATAATTGTAACGTAAGTTTTAACATTACTTATGTTGCAAAATGTGATAAAGTTTATGATTTAAGCACAAAAATCCGTAAACAATTATGTATAAAAGAAAACAGTAACTGCCTGTGCTTATGAAGGGGAAGGAATGAAATAATTTTGTCAATTTTCGTAGAGCGTAGTCACCGTAAAATTTTATGGAGATCGCTTTTGATGGTGCGAGAGAAACAACTACCATTAACAACGTGCCTTCGCCATGAAATTTCGAACTGTTACATGTTATTTAAGCTCTTCTTAAGTAATATTTCAATTAGAGCCCTTTTTTAATCATGGACAATGAATTTAACGATCAGTTACAATCTTTCTAAAAGCTTTCTTTGTTATTGTAATGACTTAATTTTTACTACTATACAGACTGACTTCTACAATGTAAACTAAAGGAAATGGTTACTTATATTTTAGTTTAATTAAAAAAAAAGTAACATTAATATGCGTTATATTAACGTAATTTTTTTATTTATTTCTGAGAAGTTCCTATACCTTAAATTGGTTACAAACGAAACTGACTTTATGATTTTAATTTCCGGTTCAGGTAATAAAAAGAATGTTACGTGTAATTAATTCAATTCAAACATCGATTCCCGAAAATCCTGAATAACTCTGGAATCACTTAGCGGATCGGGATAAAAATTCAAATGGGACCAATCTTGAAACAAGAACTATCGATCGATTGCAAAAATAAGTTCGAAACCGATTCATAAATATCGAAGTTGTGAGGTAACTGCATTAAAAATACAAACGAATTGAGAACCTCCTCTTTTTTTAAGTCACTTAAAATACGTATAAAAATAAAATGGGTGGCACCAACTAATATTCAATATAATATCGTACTTTTTTTTCACCGCTAGTAGAACTCTTCCAGAAGAAACAGTTCTATGTTGTAAATTGAAATAATAAATAATGATCTGCTATAACCATTACAGATTCGTTGTATATAAAAGGAACATGGGATACCATGAATCATTGCACTAAATTTTATACGTTTTATAAATATTGAAGCTATAGTTATAACTGACTATGTGCAATTTTTGGGTTCTTAAACACATGTCCATCTAGTTAAGGAGCCAAGGCAATAATGAAGTTGATATACGCAGTGTTCAATAAAATTTTTCTTATTCTCAATTAATTAATTAAACATAATATTCCAGTTAAGTATAATTTCAAATTGTGTTGATTGCGTTAATTTTGTAAAAAAAAACATTCTGGTATCATGGGTTATTAATAGAATAAGCTCAATTAACAGGAACAAAACAACATCAAAACAAAGAGATATTTGTATAATATAAAATTTTAGTTCAATTTTGTTTTGTATAAACCCGGCGCGTCCCGACCGGATGTCCTCCGGGAAGCTTGTCGAACAAAGTTTTTGTTTTATCAAACTGCTAATACCCATTTTTTTATTTTATTGCTCAAAAGCTCGTAGGATTTATGGCCTGACCACTTTGCATTAATTTCACATTCATTATAGATCTCTTGAAAATTTACACTTATTTTTTGCATGCTGTGAGTTGAATTACTCACGAGTTATGTGTATTACATATTCAAGAGCGGCGTGCAGAATATAGCCACTTAGTGTAAAGTACTTATAAATGCAATAGATTCATGTTAGAACATAAATTCTAAGGTGACAGACACAGTATAGACAAACAATACTCGTAGTAATGCTAATATGTACCTGTAGTGTAGTGATAAATATTATTTTAATTTTATCACGATGGAGGATTAATGTTCGAGCCCATCACGTACTTATTACGTGCTTAGATTGAGTTGGGTACATCAAAAAACTGAGCTTCCTAAATATGTAGAAGAGATCAGTCATCAATACAGAGCGATTGATTTAATCTTGAAGAAAAGTGTTAATAGTCTAATGCTATACAAATGCGAACCATCGTTCGATGATATCGCGTCTTAACAAAACTTAACATTTGGTTTTGTGGTTAAGCATTAGATTATTTGGAAAAAAACTATACTATTTTTTTATATTTTACGTATTTAATAGCGTTAAGTTTTTCTTCCCCACGTTTCGAGTACTTGACAGATATCGGAACAGAAATAATGATTGCAAATAAGACAGTACTTCGTCAGCAACTTTGACATAAAACATAAAATAGTGTTTATTTTATAACATATATAAAATTAGTTTTATTCTAAAATGTAATATTTGCGTAAATATAAAAAATATTGACTAGATTATTTGTTGCAAAAATATATTTCAAAAACATCAATAAGTTTCAGAGAAGATGAAAATGTTAAAAGCAGTAAAATAGTAATGGACGAGAACAGCGGCATGGATCAACGTTATCTCATGACTTTGCGGTGAGCCGCACATAGCGCGGCCATTAATGAAGATTATTTGTTGACGACGAAACACATGTAGCTATTTGGTAATGTAGTCACCGTGCGGCGTGCCCTAATTGTGTGGAGCTATGCGATTTTACGAATCAATATTTCTCATAGCAAAATCAATCGGTTTAATTTAGTAAATTACGATTATTATTTCATTCGTCCAAGTTCACGTTTAGTTTTAGAATACATACAGTTTGCGGAACAAAATAATATAGTTTCGAATTCGCCTATAATTATCTTAAATCAAGAGTTACTCAAAGTGACTAAAATTGCTACCAAACCTTTTTATAAAAGTCTTGGGTATGGAAAATGGTATGTAAAATAAAAGATATAACAATTTTAATGAATAATTATAAGAATAAAATAACAATTTCTGAAGTTATTTCACCAGATATTAAACAAAACTTTACTTTACCAAGTAGTTTTTCAAAAGTCCTAAAATGTTTGTTACATATGCGCCTTCTCGTGGTGTGGTTGTCTTAAGAAAATTACATAAAAAGTTATTAGAAAATAACATCTTCCATCCCTATAATAAGACAATTACATACTTTCATAGAAATCTCAATGGATTAAAAATTATAAAATAGCGTATTTATGTTTAAGGTTAATTAATATTTCTTTATAAGATCTATTAAGATTTCATTCCAGCTGTACATTTGGCAGTGAACGGCAATCGGTTTTGTGTCGTCTTATCTCGAGGAAGTGTCGTGTAGTTCGCATTGTATCCCCTAATAGTCGTAATCGACTGCTGAGCCCGCGGCTAACGACTCTTTGATTAGAACTGAGCATTAACACATTCCGCTGTTGGCACGAATTCCGCTCACGAGTTGATCATTGCAATTGTTAGTTATACTACAAACGTTTAGCTTTGAATTCAAAACGCTCGTACATTTAATCCTTTAAACATAAGTACACATTCCTTAATAATGCATTGCACTTATTTCCACATTAGCTACGCAAATAATCTTAACAGTGGTAGAGCCCTCAACAACAACATCTGTTGCACGAATGGGCCGCCTCGACCAATGAAATAATCTAGATAAGTCGTGGGACTTCACAGAAGACATGCGTGGAGTAGTAGCATTTTATACTCCTACGTTTCATCTGATGAGTGAGGTGCCGGAAGTGTAGTGTTAGTCATCTTTCCCTTCCCAACGTTTCCTACAAGGGATAGGATGGAAAGGGGAAGATGATTGGACGGGGGAGGGGATGTATAGGAAGTAAGGTGGCAAACGAGCAAGAGGTTCACCCAATATTAATGAATCTATCAATAGGTATCTGCGACAAGGTAATGAACAGATGAGCGGATAAACAAAAATAAAGGATATTTTCTTTACCTACTTATCCTCTATCTCGTAAAATCTTCTTCCCCTTTCCGTCCTTTCTGTAATGTTCCGAATAAAACACAGGCGTTAGTCCAAGATGTTTAATCCGACTGACGAAATATTTACATTATGCAGGGTAATACAGTACGACATATTTACAGATACCTACTACATAACACTTTCCTTATAAGAGAAGGATAGAAATAGAAAAAACTAAGATTAGGCCTCCGGCAGCTCAGTCATTAAGAAATGCAGAAATACTTCTACTACGCACTTCCTACGCGAGGTCGTGGTATTTCACCGATCGAGTCACCCCATTTGTGCAAGATATGTTGTTGCGGGACTCTACCACTGCTAAATCTTTCTTCACACTTTCAATTGCGAAATATTGCTGAAGGTAACAAACCTTTGCCGCGTTGCATTTATTTAAATTTAATACTTTTAGTAATATTTCAACGTGTGTATGTACTAATATTACTGTCTAGATATAATCTATTGCTATAAATTATTTGCCGATGTAATCGATTATATAAAAACACCTTTGTCTCCATATTGGCTCTTTCCGTAATGAATTTGTTATTAAAATAATACAAAACTGCATCATAGTATGTATAAAACATATAAGAAATAATACATTTCAAATAGAGATGAGTAACAAACCACTATAAACGTACTCTTGTCCCAGCTGGTGCAATAATATCTAATCCACTTAAGGACCCTCACAGGCGAAAACCCATTTCATTACATTCCTTACAATAGTGCATTAAAACCGACGACGGAGCCTTGGGGAGCTTTAAAACATAGTTGCAAATCTGAAACTAAAATCACTTAGCAAGTGAAACGCACTTCGAAATCATTTATCTGAAAGCTGCTCCCTTCCGCTATCAAAACGGGATCAAGAAGGGCAAGGAACATAAACTCGACCGCCCTTGCAGTTAGATAAAATAAAAACGGGCATCTGATTCACTCGTGTCGCACCACACGTAGGGCGGCGGCCCTTCTGCCGGGTTCTCCGTAACGACGTCTTTATATTGAGCTATCTCCCCATTTGAATACGTCTCATATCTCAAAATGAAGGGTACTTAGTGTAACGCTATGAAGAATATTGAATATGTTTTACCCCTACCCCGACAAACGTTATTTTGGCTTTTACAAGATGGCTTTTTTAGTTAATATGATCGCTAAAACCTATAGAAAATGATTTTTTGTATCATAAGAAAATGTAGAATGATGGAGCATGCAAAACTATTGTATATCTTTTTATTACATAATAACCATCATGTAACCATGTGTATTTGCCTAAGACTGAAGCTTACCTTCCCTTCTCTTCTCTCTTGGCATCGTCATCTACCATAATCCGATGAATGCTAAGCATATTATAAAAAGTGCACTTGAAGAAAATGCAAGTTCAGAGTGAACTGTAAAAATGGCAGGATAGACTGAAGAGGGTCGGACTGTAGATTGACATTAAATTAAATAAGAAGGAATGACGTGACGTGAAAAATAAAATAAATGCGGATTGGATGAAATGGCGAAAGGTCACGGGATTAACTTGCGACCCACGAGTTTCTTTTAAAATAAAGGGGAACGTATATAAACACATTGCAAGGACTGTACTGTGTACTGTCGTTTATGAATCGGAGTGTTAGGCGGTTAGAGAGATGGATGAAGAGAGTGCATGCGGCAAAACTGTGAATGCTGACACTGATACTAACGCAATGAGTATATTAGAGGACGCCTGAAAGTGGCACCCGTAATAGATCTGGTATAGGAGGGAAGAATCGCATCTGAAAATACTACTTTTGATATGTTAGTAGGGGTAGGCCTAAGAGAAGATGAAAGGCTTACGTGAAGGATAACATGAGCAAGAAAGGAGTAACTACTGAGATGACGGTTAAAAAGGCGTGACAGAAGGATCGTATTGTACTAACCCTAATTAAATTGTAAACAAAGCATTCACACAACATCTGTTGCACGGCCGGCTCGATCGGTGAAATATCACGACCTCAAAAAAGGCAGGCGTGAAGTAGAAGTATTCCTGGGTTTCGTCTGATTAGTCAGATGCCGGTGGTCTAATTCTTGTCCTCTTTCCCTTCCCACCATTTTCCATCAAGAAAAGAATGGGAAGGGGATAAGAATTTGACGGGGATATATAGGAAAAACTGTTTATATCCTATGCTCTGTCCATTAAAAGACTAATAGAATCTGCAACTCATCAGCTTGTTGCAGATTCCTATGCATCTTAACATTACGTGACCGCTTAGTCGTTTGCCACCTTCTTCTACAAAAGTGGTAGAGCCCGCAACAAGATCTGTTGGACGAATGGGCCGGCGAGACCCGTAAAATATCTCACAGAAAATAGGCGTGAAGTAAAAGTACTCTGCTTTTCGTTTGATGAGTGAGGTGCCGTAGGCCTAATTTCAGTCCTCTTCCCTATCCCACCTTTTCCTCATATGGATAGGATGGGAACGGGAAGACGATTGGACGGGGAGGGGGTTAGCGGGGAATAGGAAATATAGTTTTGCCTGTCTATATCCTCTGCCCATTAAAGGTAGGAAACGAATCTGCAACACATTTGCTTGTTGCGGATGTCTATGGGTAGTGCTCACTTAACATCAGGTGATCCGCATGCACGTTCGCCACCTTCTGCCTTAAAAAAGCAGCAGCAAGCAAAATGATGATGTATGAAAATAAGAAAAAGTTCAAAATTTTATTCCTAAATTGAACTCCGGGCCCCCGCTAGCCAGTCAATATAATGAAAAAGATAAATAAAACTGAACCTCGAATAATATTCATATAACTCGATACTTAAAAAAATCCGGTAGCAACTACTAAAATCTACGGTTGTAACATAAAAAGGTTAGACGCGTACCTATGCAAAAGAAATTAAGAACGCAAAAAGAGATTTACGTGAGCGGAATTGTAAGGGAAAATTATATTCGATGTTGGTGAATATTTCAACGGTGACATGTTTACGTGACATAATTCGGACCGGTCCTCCGCCGCGGCCTCTGCTGCTGAGGTGTTGCGGTATTTATTACAAGGGATTTGTTCGGCCCTATTTAAGTGAGATTTGCACTGATAGGCATAGATTTATAGTCGCAATCTAATTAGCACATGTCATTGTGTATTTATACCAGAAATTTTACGCATTACTTACGTATTATTTAAAGTATTTTCAGTGTTTATTAAATGATCAGATTTTAAGATCATTTATGTTAATTAAACTAAGTTTTATATTTGAACTAATATTTTTGAGGTGAACACATATTAGTTGTCAATCGAAAAAAAAATTTTTTTGTTATAGAATAACCTAGAAATATAGCATTTCGCTATGTCCGTAGCTGTTACCGGCGTTTAAACATATTTCCGCAACAAACAAAAATCTTTCACATTTACAGCCACCTTTACACAGTAAAAAGTCAATGCGGAGGTTAATTTCTTCTTTAACACGGTGTACCGTGTATATAAAATTATAGTAAGAGCTCTAATAATTACGATTAGTACTTTCTATATTTTTATATTATACACAATACACAAATTTTATTAATATATTAATTATCTTAATTTAAAAGGGTAAATCATCTATTAATTTCCTTTATGGTTGCTATTAGCAGCAGCAGTAGAAAGAATGAGTTTTAAAAAAAGTCATTTAAGCACGTCTTAGCTTGAAGATATTGTCGGTGGCTGCTAGGTGTACGTTCATCTCAGTAGAGGCGGGGCTGGCGGGGCAAGCGGGAGCCGGCATCTGGTCCGGTAATTAAGAGCATCTGCCTACGTTCAATTTTGAAACGCGGTGGATGAGAGTTGGCCCGTACGCCGTCGGGTCCATTTGGGAGGGTAGAGCAAATTGCTAAACTTTCAATTAAAGAGTTGTTATTCAAACCGCTCCCGGTTTTCTCGGCGGAATTATGTTGTATTTCTCAACGAACTCTGATAGATCCTTGTTTCGCATTTTGCTCTGATACTGTTTTATATCTTTAAAGAAGTGTTTTGAGAGTTAAAATTAACGTTTATTATGCTTAAAACTTGAAAAGTTCTGTGATGAATTTTAATAAGACAAAAAATACAGTTTACATAACGTCTTAA
>JWHW01057624.1:332610-361882 GCA_000931545.1 Papilio glaucus
AAATACGAAATAGGAGCATTTTTAATTTGTTAAACGTAAAAATAATAAAAAACAGAAGAAATAATTATTATTTTTATAAGTAGGTACATTTTTTATTTTGTTTTAGAGTGATGCCTCTCTACGAAGCCATAGCAACGTCACCGGCGTCGTATCCAAACCGCATTTTTCTTTGTAAAATAAAAATTTATTGTAGTATAAAAAAATAAGAAACCATAATTGAAGATAACTAAGTCGTACAGATTTATTTCAAATAAACAATAATACCGGGACATTATTCACTCGTCATCTGGTCCCGAACTAAGCAGAGCTCGTAATATGGAAAGCAGATACCTGATATACTACTTTTCTTCCGTAAATACATACTTAAATAGATAATTACACATCGACTAAGGAAAACAGACATGTTCATGCACACAAATGTCTGTCCTGGTAGAGAATCGAATACACGAACTGCGGCGTTAATAGCAAGCATCTTACTAACCACGCAAACCGGCCCGTCAAATATGTTGAAATAGCATAGAGTTAGGAGACCCAAATAAACAGCAATGGCGGACAAATGAAACACAAAAGACGAGAATAAGTGCTTTGTCTAATAGACTAGTCAAAATAAATTATATTACAAGGAGGAGTGCGATTCTTCGTCACGCGATCTCTAATGGTGTAATAAAGTTAGGAGAAAGAAAACTTTGTAGCGCTACGGTAACGGCTGCTCTTTTGCGTATTATTAACGTAGCCACTGTAATAAGACCTCCCGTTACGTTCGTTAGTTATCTTTTCAAGGGAAGTTTGCGAAGTAGCGTTGTACTACTCGGGTTCTACATTTAATGGGCGTGTAGCAAAATCTGTTTGTGCTAAAGTCGTCACGTGCAGCCGCTGATGAGCAGTAGACGTGATATCACTCACTTGTACGTGACCCCTACTTTATTTGAGATTGTGCGTCTAAAGTTTAACGTGGGAGTAAAACACTGATATCCTTCTCACTACTCGTGCAAGTGTCGTTTTAAATAAAATAAACTACCAATTAGTTTTTGACCCTCTACATGCCCTTTGACCTTCACTAAGGCTAGACAGAGATACTGAGAAAATGATTATTGGAAATAAATAGAAATTTAATTTATCAGAAATATCAATTTTTAGAAAATTGTTAGGTAAAACAAATCTACATTCAAAAGAGTGACAATGTTAAGGAATCGATGCCTGGGCGAATCTCTGTCGATATGATATATTTAATAAACGTCATTCATCCATCCATCATTTTTTAGAAACCCACTAGACATACCATTCCTCTATATTCAGGATAGATACAGCGTGTTTACCACAGCAGTAGTAATTAAATAAAAGGAGGTATGCGTATAACTCCTTTTATCGCATCCTAGGAAAGGCTGGAGTAGTGTAAAAGTTAATTTTGACTCCATGCGGAGAACACTCTAAACAATAACTACTGAACGATGATCCTTTTCTGTATTTGACAGCCGTATATCATAATCGTGAAAAATGGAAATTGTCATCCATTAAGTATATTTTAAACGTTCATACAAATTTGATGTCATTTCCGTTAGTGTTTTAAACGTCGGGATGATTCCAAAAATATGAAAGGGAAAAGTTGCCGCTCGGTTCGTAAAGTTGCGACCGAAATTTTTAATGAAGTCTAAAATGTTTGATTCTTTTTTGAAATACATTTTTGCATTCGTTGTTGGAGCTCGAAAACTTTGCTGTGAAAAATACGTCGGCAATAATTAACAAAGTTCGAAGGCAGTAAACTAAATTATTTATTTTAAAGTTTATTTTTATCTATCTTCTGTGAACTTTGCATTTTAAGTTTGAATTCTGATCATGCATGCATCTGAATATGCAATATGCAATGCTAATAATAAAATTTATTTGAGAAGGAATGGTCCTAATTTAAAATCAAAAAAATTCTCGAAAGGCTGATCTTTTAACAATTTCATAATAATAATAAATCTTTTTATTATCAGACCATGAGTAAGTGACATAAAAAATATACAAGGAGAAACTTAAACATACAAAATTGGTAAATATACATGTAAAAAATAAAAATTATACTGTTTTACATGCAGCTACCCAGTGCCGCCAGAATGGTGAACTCCATCTGCACGCCACGGTGGTCAGCAGACCATTAGTGTCACCACAAGTTTTTAGGCGGGGCATCAGGGATGCTGTTCTTCTGCGTACGATAGTATTGAAGCTATCCGTAATCATGTCCGTAAACATGCCAGACGCACTACAAAATCGTGGAAAACTTAATAGCGTCCTGTATTTTATTTTACAAGCCCTTGCCACTATATACTGACCGGTTATTAAAGTAGTTTAGGTAGTAACCTAAATAAAGTATTATTCCAATAACTTTTAATTATTACTATTGTCTTGCACTGATTTTTGTTAAAGTTGCAGTGTAATGTCTGATGAAATTAATTTACTCCAAAGTATTTTAATATTTTTCCTAATAATACTTCCATTACTACGTCAGTTAAATAGTGATATAGTTATAAAAAATACACAATGCTTTATAAGCGTTGTATGGCCTATAAATTCTCCATCAATTTTCGATGAGGTATCGGCACAACATTTGACGGCATAAATTGAGCATTACCTTAAATTGCTATACTGATTCTCTCTACATTGATTTTACTTCTTATGTCTATATAGTGAAGTCAGAAAATGATTCCTAAACATAACACAACCCAACAAATTATGTAAACAATATTGTAATTCTAATGATTAAAGTTGTTAGAGGAATAAAATTAAACATGAAAGTGCTATTTTTAATGCAAAAAGTTAGCCTCATTAAGAATACAAAAGTAAGTAAATTTTTCAGACACAAGTTTATTAAAGTTTATTACTCTAAGACTGTTGCTAAGAAATATTAACGCGATCTGTGTACACATAGCGTATCGCTAGTGCTGCTGTCCGCATAGCAATGTAATTTAATACAATGCTAATTTATAACATATCATTACAAGCTAGATTACACTTTAAAACTGCATATATAATACTGCTCTTCTTAATTTATCAACGAACTCTATATTACATATACAGCTTAATGATTCAATTTATGATTTCAAATATATAAAGTGTGTTTAAATAAAAACCGCCAACATAAATCAAGTTTTCACGTGGTGCTATCCGTGCGTAACGATATATGTATGCGTCACCGAATTGTGAACATCTTTAAAATTATCTCGTCAGGGACATTATAAGCTGTGATGTATCTAAATATCGTATGTAATGTAAGGTATTTACATATTATTATTTGCAATGAGGGTACGGCGCGCAACCGCCACTTCAGTCCGGCATACATCTCATAAGCTAACGGAAAATTGTGAACTAAACTAACCATTTACAACTTAACCTATCTTGCCCAACCTTTTTTTCGTGAAATGCATTACGCATACTGATACAAAAGTGTAGAAGAGACGAGACTAACCTGACCAACCTAAGCTATAATTAAGTTGTATTGTGACTCTTAACTATTTACACTGTCCTTTAGTAACGCAAGATACCAGTCCAAAAGTCTACGAATTGACGTGGATGGATAATAAAATATCTAGAAAAATCTAAAAAGTATGTTAAATTGTAAATGGCTCATTCAGTTCAAACTTCACGACAGTTTATTATATCGCTAGTGAGATTATAAAACTAATGATGTTTATAATTTTATGGTGACATACGTACATGAGACAGTCGTCGTCCGATCAACCTTTTCTTATGCACACGTGACCACTGTTCCTATACAAGCCTTATGTTACGTATAATGTACGTATACCAAGTAATAAGTGTAATGAAGTAACTGCCCAACAATATTGATTATAACTACTGCTTATGATTGCGACATTAATTCATAGAAACATCTATGGTCCCAGTAATACTATCAAAGGAGAGATAATTAGATATAGATAATAGGGTTTTAAAGGAAATAATTGTACATAAGGCTTAAGGAACTTAAAGAAAGAGATCCTATTTAAATATCAAATATTGCACAACGCGTATGACTTTTTGTTAAAGATTGGCGAGACGTATTTCAATATTATGAGATACTTTTCTGTGATGTAATATATGTCCGGTCGGATTACAAAGGACTTAAGAAGGCTCTCTTGATGACCTACGGAAAGGAATGGGGAATGGATTATTGAGGAGTTGACCTTTTTTTTCCAATATTCGAGATAAAAATAGTACAAATGAATGCTACAGCCACAATATGCGGCACAATCATAATTTATTTGAACTTAAATGTAAAGATTGCTTAAAATCAGTTTGTAGATCATAATGTTATATAAAGATAACATGTTTCCTTCTGCTATAATCAAATTAAGATTCTTATTCTTGATTGATATGCAATGTAAAACAACCGATAGCTTACAAACTGAGTTTCTAAACTTATTTTACTTCTATACATAAAGAAATTAAATATTGGTTTTGATAATGTACCGTCTGAAAATCCATTTCGATCCATTACAATACTTTAAATCCGACCACTTTAAGTATGAAAATCAGAGATAATAGAAAATCAGTCATGCAAGCCACGTCCATAACTCAAACCCACCCACGGTCGTGAGTTCGTACAAAATTAAGAAACATTGGTTTTAAGACGTAAGAAGCTTTCAACGTTTTGAGGGATGTCTCCCGTGGAGCGGGACGATGAAAAATGGGAAGAATCCAACTCTAGTGTTACACTCGCTTCGATAACTTAAGGAATTACCTACGTGTTCTTTATGTGATAGAACGATGAATTGATTGCCTGTCACTATGGACGTTCATATAACATATAGCACATAAGTTATTTTTAAAATGTTTCAACTAGAATACATTTTCAAGTTATAAGGAGAGCTTTATCCACTCCTACTTCGGCTACGGCGACTGCTTCAAGTCTGCCTTAGTTTGTGGAGCATTGATGACATGCTCGAGAATGGCTGATGTAGCCAATTTTGGCGGTGGATGTACGTGAGCACTTTACATATGTTGGATACCATTTTCATAAATGTAATCAATGTTTATCAAGAGCAGACCCCTTGGTCTGCTCTTAATTTTGCCCCTTTTAGTATCCAGTTCCCGTCTACGTTCAATCACATACACATTTTCTTTAACCGCCTTACGCCACTCGGATCTGTCTTCAGCCAACGTGTCCCAACGCGAGGGGACAATTAGGCATTTTTTACATGTGTCTTTTCTGAACTTCCCTTTATCTCAGGAACTGGCCGGTTCTGGAAATGAGAAAATAAAATGCGCTTCACCACTCTCTTCGATGTGTATCTTATGCTCCAGGATATCAATTTTACTCCAACGTTTACCTTACCAAAGTATTACTTATACATCTAGGTTAATGTGAGTACAGAGCACTGCGTTACGCAAGACGTTCCTCCTCCAATTCATTCTTACAGTTGTAGAACCCCGTTCTTACCATTTCTAGCAGTAACTCTTCGTTCTATATTCTTGCTACATCTGAATCTTTATATTATATTTAATCCCACACAACAGTATAGAAGCTTAGGTTATTCGGGCTAATGTTTTTTAGCGTTTTGTTAAAGTGTAGATAACAAAACGCAAGCTGTGCTGCGACCACATTAATAATTTATCAGCCACATGACGGCTGTTTGCTAATAAAGCGTGAATTCGCGCTGGAAATATTAATAAAAGCTGCTTGCAGCCGGAACTTGGCTCGTCGGTACAGCGCCGCGCCGCCCGCCCGCCCTGTGACAAATGACCAGTTGCAACCTTCATTTAGTTTCCATTTAAATTAAACAAGCAAATCAGTGAACTGTATTTACACCAAGAACATTTGTTTGTAATAAAATTTATACTATAGCATCCATCGATAAATAGAAGCCCTTACTGTGCATAGTAGACTTAAATCCATCTGATTATGTTCGCGATAGTCTACATCAGAGTTCTGTCATAATATTGTTCTTGATAACCGTAAGACGATCAAAAATCTATGCCGGATTCTGCTGATGAGTTAACCAAGTCTAGACCTACATATTTGAATAGATTCTTCTTTCTGATTAATGATATATAAAAAAAATCTTTCTGATCATGAGGACCAATTTATAGGCAATTTCCTCAACCTGTTAATCTTACAAGAATAAAATTAAATGTACAATATGAAAGTAAAAAGCCTCGTACAAAATCCTATACAGTACGCGTTCACGCTCCTTGCTTATTTTCAAATGCCAACGTTATAATGTTCGTCAATATCTATTTTAATAACTCATATACCATTACAACGCTTTATTTTTTTTAGTTTTGTTCATAAGTAATGTAGACTATAACATTTTTATTGTAAAATAACGTTTTATTAACGCGCAATATTTCATTTCACCAGGACGACGCCAGGCACGAATAGCTTGTGAGATATACTGTTGGAAATGAAACTAATAACAATGGACTAGCTGTGGACCTACTGTGCTTCGGTCTGCGTTGTCATCGGTCATCGTAACGTTTTTTTTTTCGGAACATTTTTAGGAATCAAATAGTAACATTGTGTCACAAAACTTTTAACTTATAAACTATTGCATGGCTAAGTTTATTTTTTTATATTTTTTGCCGATTGTTTATTGTGCAATCATCTATCCAAGAAGTGCCAGATTATTTTTACATCGTAATTTTATTATTTAATACGTGTAAATAAATTTTATTGTAATAGGGCCCAAAATAGCCGTGGCTTGCTCAAGCGAGAGTACCCGTTTTCGGCCGTATTACGTATTACCTCTCTGTGAAAATTATAATTATTGATCCTACAGTTCCGATGGTGATTTTTTTCGTCTTGTGAAAAATCTCAACAATTTTTTAAGATATAGCAATAACAGAAATCCCCCTTTTTAGTATTTTTATAACTTCTGCAATATTTTTGAGCGGGACTTATTTACTTTTTTCAAATACCATCTAGACAAGAATCAAATGACACCTCAATCATATTTCTCCGAGACTGCTGAAAAAACGTTGAACAAAAAAGTACCCTCTTTGACTAGAAATGCGCGCTTTTACGGAAAAGACACCAATATAGATAAATTTAAAATTGAAAACCGTGTCTTAATACAAAATATCCAATCGTTAGAGCCGTCGAGATAGCAGAAATATACATACAAGAGTTGCACGCTTTATAAGATTTTCTTATATTTTCTCAACGTCTTGTTTGTGTCATAATAAATAGAAGCATAAAGGTCAAGTCTGAATACGTTCGTTAAAGACAATTCACAGAAATCGTCTTTTTTGTTGTAGAGGTCAGACCGTCAGAACCCTAATTACTTTATTGTGTCTAATAACTTATTTACTTGTAAGAAGCCGAATGTACAGAATAACAATTTATGACTTAATATTCGGGGCGACGTAAGAAAATAAATTAATTAGCAGGAGTTTGTGCTATTAATCTCACGCTAGTCAGTGAGTAAATTAAAAATAGCAATAATGAAATTCATGAGCTCGAGCTTTTTGTTCTGATGCAATTCAGAAAAACCATACTGATTTATCATTCCCGTGATGGTCGACATTGCAAGGCGCTGTCTCCACCGGGAAATATATAGCCTCTTTGAAGCGCAGAAAGATGGGTAATTTCATTGAATTTATGAACGTATCACGTTGAAATTGCGAGGTTGAAAATTTGGATATAAAATTGGGATAAACATTGTATCTTTTAAACACAAGAATGTTATTGGGACGTCAAAATACTGTGTTTAAATTAAATCAATTTGAATACATACACATACCCCTATAGGTACAACATATATTATCATTTTGTAATCAGGAAAATTGTAAAAGAAGAGAAATTTGTATTCGAAGTTTTAGTCTCTTGTATAACATGTTGAAAAACAGAAAAGTATTTGCAAAAACAAAATCATCAACACCTGTTATACGAATGGGCCGGCTCGAAATATCACGACCTCGCAGAAAACAGGCGTGAATTAGAAGTATTCTATGTTTTGTCTGACGAGTGAGGTGCCAGAGGCCTAATTTCAGTCCTCTTCCTCTTCCAACCCTTTTCTCATAAAGATATGACGAGAACGGGAAGAGTTTTGGACATGGAGGGGGTAACGGGCAAAAGAAATATCCTTTTTCCTAATCCTAATCTGTCAATTAAAGGTAGGCAACGCACTTAATACCAGGTTATCCGAAGGCTCGTTTTCCACCTTCTCCCGTAAAAAAAATCAATAACAAATAGCGTCATTGTATAAATACACAAAAATAGCTATTTATTCATATTTTCAATAACACTAGTACAAACAATTGCAATAAGAGACAATGATTATTACAACCAGCATTGCTCGGAATATTGTTACTTCCCGCAGAATGAAACTAGCACTAAAATAACATTCTGAATTTAAATTTATTTCAAGGCTCTGTAGTATCATTGGTTCTATGTCCAATTTAATTCCGAATGTGAGAATACACGTTACTTCAATTCTGTGACTAACATCTCTTAAGTTACAGGGAATATTAATTCGATTTAGAACGTGTTAATTTTATGAATATGTAGTGTGTATGTGGTGTATGTGTATTTTTCTATTCAGAATAAGTGTTGTAAAACGATATTACAATGTTTGCACGCGTCGCATAAGCTACAGCAGCGCTCAAACTACTTATGGCTACGTTGCATTTGGGTGGCGAATGTAGAATATTGTTTGTAATATTTAAAGATCCATATTTCAAAGCTTTATATACATACATGTAGATTAAAGGAGACCGGAATAAGACAATATTTCCTTGTTTGCCCGTGCTCTTACAATGTACGAGTATCAGTTATAGGATTTACTTGACAAAATACGACTCGATTTCTTGCGTCTAAGACGAATACCTATGGATTTAAATTACGTATTGCGTTGATAAGCAAAGATTTATGTCAAATAGCTATAAATTAAAGAATTGATGATTTTCTATATCTATGTAATGTTAGAGAGCTAGCAGGTACCCGCCAAAAAATGTCACAGCTGTCAGAGTGACACAACTGTTAGCTGCAAACATTGAGCGAGTTGCTCAGATGATTGTTTACATTTTTTAAATTATTATCTATCAAGGTATCGAAATCTTTCGGCATAGTTTTTCCTGTTTTATAAATGTTAATCAATGTCAACATATGTTTTTTTTTTTTTAATTGGGCACATTATTCTAAGCCATTCATTTTTTTCTGCCTGTGTTCTAATATCCTGACCTGCATACACCTTTAATCTTCTATCACTTTTAACCCGCAGTATAATTCAACGTAATATGAAATTAGAATTATTCACCTTCCCGTGAACTGAAAAAGGTATTTCAGTTGAAGCGGTAATACAAAAACAATATCTAGCGAGATACCCTCAACAAAAGGAGGATATTTTGTAAACATTTTACTGCGTCCCAGCCTGTGACGATATTGTGGACGCTGTAGTTGCAAAATGGCAGTTTTTACTGCCTCCAGCGCGACCGCTCTGTAATGTTATGTCTTCCACGTAGAAGCTGTTGCTATTTATATTTAAAAAAAAAAATCAGATTATTTTTTTATTTAAAGTTATTTTTCATTTAAAGTTATTTTTTAAAAATAATCTGTTTTTTTTTAATATTAGTGATAATTAAATAATATATGGTTATCACATGACATTCGATAATTAAATTTATATACCTACGAAAAAGAGATTTCCATAAGCATTTTTGCTTTTTCAATCATTGAAAAGGTAAATGGAATATACAGATGCATTTATTTTTTAAGCATCGAGACTTCTCATCTATTCTTTTTTTTCATAGTAAAATATTGTAGGCACTATATGATTTGTAAAAACTGTAACAATTTTACTCGGCTTCGAATCAAAATCACCAAATAAGGATGATAGCAATTACCGGTAAATGTGGTATCGACCAATAAAGGAACTCGTACCGGTAATGAGGCCTCCGGTAAATCATACTATATACATCACATATAAATAATAACTCAATAGTCATTAGTTACATTGCGTTATTTTACACAACAATGGCACATTGCTACATTTTAAATGATATTAGAGCTTATCGAAAATTGTTGTGTAGAGTAAACGTTATCGATAATACACATCACTAAAGTTATTCTTGTTGGCCCGCTTTTGTAAAGTTAAGCCGCGGGTAGAAAGACTAGAAGTGTTTGGAGAACACTTTGTTGGAAGGTGTACGACAACAGAGTGCATTGTGGCCGACATTATCGTGAATACCAAAGACGACAGGGCGGCGACGGTGCGACAACTTTGTGGCGACATTCCCGATAAGGCCAGTATACGACCCACAAACTAATGTCTCTGGAACTAACCTCTTCCCTCATCAGTCTTGGGGGCCACGCAATTCAAACAATTATTTTACAAATGCGATGTATTGTAAAGTGAAATCGACTAGTAATTGTTATGCTATTATTTTTAGATTTTGTAGGTAAATTTAAGTTGAAATAATAATTCTGCATCTCTCCATAAGTATACTTTACGTAATGAAAACATTTATGTGTCAATGTCTATCTATTTATGTAATATGTACTTTTAATTTATACGTAGATCTTACGTTATAAATTTATACGTGAATCTTACGTTATAAATTTATACGTAGATCTTACGTTATAAATTTATACGTGAATCTTACGTTATAAATTTATACGTAGATCTTACGTTATAAATTTATACGTAGATCTTACGTTATAAATTGGAAATATTGTTTAAATGTTGAAAGTATTGACACTGACTTTAATAATCTTTATATCGCCAGACACAAAGAGAGAAGACAATATATTATAACACAGGTAATTCATAATCAAAATAAGTATATAGCCTTATGGTGGGTACGGACTGCAAAATTGCACAACACGGTAGTGAGTTCGAATAGGCCATTCGACAATTTTTGCGAACCATGTTCCAGCACAAGTTTAAGCTTTGTTAGAAAGAAAAAAATATGATTCGATTATTTCTATGATAATCCTACTAATATTATAAATGCGAAAGTTTGTGTGTTTGGATGTATGGATATTTTTATGATTTAATAACTACTGAATGGACTTTAATGAAACTTTATAATAATACAGCTTATACATCAGAATAACACATAGGTTATAATTTATAAGGATATTGTGTGAATTGTCTAAAACATAACGATAAGTGTCAAGTAAATAGGACAGAATTCCACCATATGCGAGCTTTTCTGGTGTGCCCTGCAAAAACCGCTAGTTACACGTGTTAAATTTATAATGGAAATACTTTAAATAGTCCTATAAAAAAGCCCGCGATAGCACATGTTAATCTTTTATATGTAAGCTATAATCGCCAAAATAGTGAACCGTCTATTAATTACAGGGCGGAAGGAAGTTTGCCGAGACAGCTAATAATTCATAAATATGCCCGAGGAGGGTTTTGTCAGGCAGGCGGTATGAAAAACCGTAACCATAGGTTGTGTTTGCGTTATGAGTGGATGACTTACAATTTATGCAGAATGTAATGAATGATTCATTGGGAAGTAGAGGTATGAAGATGAAAGTAGGCAAAACGAAAGTAATGGTCCTTGAAAGAGAACAAAGTCAGACAGTAATTGATATAAATGTTAACGGCAAAGAAGTGGAACATTAGGAAGTGCTTGTATATTTAGGATGTACATATGTTTAGTAGAGATTGTAGACACGTTAAAGATTTTGAACGACGAGTGAATGTGGGAAATAGAATGAAAGGGGCTGTAGGTAGAGTAGTGAGGAGTCAGAATGTGATGCAGTTGAGATGCGATCCTTAAGAAGTATGTTAGGAAGTAAAGAGCGGTATAAGGGAAAAGTGTGGTTTAAAAGTGGATGTTGTGATTAAAATTGAGAAAGATTTGCTTCGGTGGTTCGGGCATGTTGAAAGAATACATGAAGAGAGAGTATCGAAAAATAAATTATGTTGCGAAAGTGAGTGGCAGCGTTGGGAGGTGACGTGCAATATATCGATCTGATTAGTGACATACTAAAGTAAGTAGTAGATGTAAGGATGTAGAAGAAGCGAGAGAGGAGTACATGCATTCAAATAAAATCTAGTTGATACCATTTCCTCACTTTGTTATACATTTTTATGATGAACGTATTACTAAGGCGTATATTTAGTAGGGAAGAAAAGTAATAAGAATTTCCATGTTTTTCAATACAATGATCTAACAAAAGTTGTTCGGAGCTTTCAGGTTTACATTAAACTTTACTAACGTCCAGATGGGACGTCCGTTTTCTGTTGAGATGGTGTTATTTTATTAACTGAATTTATAAATAACTTGCTCTTACATTAATGTGAATTTTTAAATACAACAATTTCATCAATCCAAAATAATAATAAGCTCTTTATAACGTCAAGTTAGACACGTAAAAAAAAAGTTAAATCGTCTTTTTAAATTTGCCAACGTTTTACCTTAGAACAACTAAGTTATTATCCTTTAGACTAACTTAAAATCCTTGAGGTATAATGGGAGTTTCTTAAACAAACTAGAGTCTCTCCAGTTCTCCTTTACTGCAAATCATTACACCATCATACTTTAAGACCTTTCAAGTATTTATCTTTTTAATTTAATTTCCAAAAAAATATTTTTCGCCTTATGATAGATTTGCTGTAACAACACGCACTCTTCTTGAATGTCTGAGGGAATGCGTAAAGACGTTACGAGGATTACCACTTGATCGTTTCCCGTCTTTCTAAAGCCGATCAATGTAAACTGCTAGGTACGAACGATCTCCCTAATGAGAGCAAAAATACTTCGGAAGCGGATTTTCAATGCGGATTAAGACACTTTATATCTTAAAAACTTTTCATGAAATTTAAGGTTTTTACAATGACTTAAACCATAATATAATAATGGTTAATTTACGACGCATGCATTGGAAATAAAATATACATTTACGTACCGCGTCGTCAATGATCGGACTTACAGTGATCAGCTTGTTCACCCAACCTTGGCGAAGAGACGACACGTCCATTAGTGTCTTTTACAGTCTATATAATTACACAAACCACCGGCTTAGTTTAGTTAGCCGCAATATAGCTCATCACAACATAATTCTACGTTCCATCTATCACCATTATGATGGTTGACACAACAATTCTATGGTTTTCGTGTAACTTCTTGCCTCACACAATCGCTTCATGGAACGATTTTAGTCTAGTGGTATATTCAAACCTATAATAATATAATATTAGATGGGTAATTCCTTCTTCTTTGTCTCAGTATTATGTAAGAAAGTAATCATCAATATATAATTTCTATTTTGATAATTACTAGATTGAAAAACGGGGATTTTGTTTTTTTGTTATATATACCTCTAATTATTGGAGCACGTTTATCAATGCTTTAAAATATATTTTTAAATTAGTATAAGAATATACCGACAGGAGGAGTGGACGCACCAGAGTTCGGAGAGCCTCTCACAAACCTGACCGTTCCCATCGGGCGCGACGCGACCTTCAAATGTATCGTCGTCAATTTAGGCAATTACCGGGTGAGTGTTTTATAATTTTACTAAAACCATAATAAAACTAATATTATTTGATAATAGCTGAATATTTTTAAACGCATACTATTTGCATGTTGTGTCCATTTAAAAGTGATTTGATATGCATTGGCGTCATTTTTAGATTTTAATCGATTACCATTAATATATTTTTAAGCTTTGTGAAAATTGAGTAAACATTTTGTAGCTAGTGTTTGACTAACTTTAGTGCAATCTGGTAGGAATGTAGTAACCTCGACAAAAACGAACATTGCTTGCTATTCTTATGTGTAACTTAACCTTAACCGTTCAAATTAAAATCAAGAGACACGCAATTTGCTATCCATATTTCAATAAATAATAATTTATATTATTTCGTTTTGTTTCATTACAGCACATTCTTAATTGTAGCACATGAAGGCGTAAATTTGAATTATTAAAAAACCTGCGGATTCCAAAATAAGCAAAAGATTATATCCTAGGAACTAGACCTACGAATAAACAAACATAATTACATGTAAACAATGCTACTTTCTAATAAAGATACAAGTTCGTTGCTATTTTCTAGTAAAGTTTCACATTTTTGATCATTTTAAATATAAACTTAAAATATTAAAAAAAAAAATTGTTATAAATCATTTTTTTGTCAAAAAAAAGTGATGAAGTTTATAGTTTCATTGGTGGATGCCTTTATGTTGCTGACAACAATGGTGTAGTTCGTTACGAGCGCCGAATATTTATAACGGTCTTTGTTCGCGTATGACAGGTGGGCTGGGTGAAGGCGGATACAAAGGCGATACAGGCAATACACGAGCACGTGATCACGCACAACCACCGGGTCTCCGTGTCCCACAGCGACCACTTCACATGGTACCTCCACATCAAGAACGTTCAAGAAGAGGACCGCGGCCAGTACATGTGTCAGATTAATACAGATCCTATGAAAAGTCAAGTTAGTACAAATGTGATATAATTGTACAATTTATATATTATAATAGAGACGATGTATCTTATTTTATCTTACTTGTTACCTCTACAATTACGCGTAAGTGCCTTAATATGTTGTGTACCTAGTCAAAACTGAGCTAACAAGGTATTATGACACAACAATGTATAATAACACGAATTATGAGCACAAAATTATAAATTATTATTCCTTTATTTATTTGGTAATTTATTATTATATGATTATATTTAAAATTAGTTAAACAAACTTTCAACATTAACGCTCCTGATGTTTGATTTTTATATTTTAATGGTTTGATTTATTTCAGATGGGATTCCTTGAAGTCGTAATACCACCTGATTTTATACCTGAGGAGACGTCAGGTGATACCATGGTACCAGAAGGAGGTACCGCTCGAGTTTCATGTAAGGCAAGAGGAATTCCTCCGCCACGTGTTATGTGGAAAAGAGAAGACGGGCAGGAAATTGTAGTGAGAGATCAAAATGGATCGAAAACCAAAGGTATCATATAAATACGAATACTAATTTTTACATCAACGAAACATATAGATTATTTATCTCTTTGATGATAGATGATATGTGATATGCCTGCTTGATGCTCGACATTAAAACATACGTCAATGTCAATTTAAATGGATAAAAATGACCAGTTAGTTAATTTATAAATCAATTATGATGTTAAATTATTTTGTCACTTTATACGGACACATACATATAATACTGACTTTGGATACAATACAAAGAACAAGCGCAAAACATGCAAACATGAAAACATAGAAAATACTATATAATATAATAAAATAGATGAGGCTAGTCTCCATCATTTTGTAACACATACGTTTCGCGTTCGAAAAAAGCGATTTTAATTTTCGTTTACTGTGCGTACAGCAAACTATTAGAACAACTCGTCTGATTATAACGTGGGCACTTACAAGTGGAGAGTGAATTAAGTGATGTTAGAAATGTATGGTAAAAATTGTAAAATCTTTTAGTCAAAAACTGTATCAAAAATTTTTTGTCCGGGTTGCGCAAAATCCAAGCCAAAAATGCTAGATATTTTACTGGTATGTTAAATGTTTGTTGGTAATATTTGTTTTCATAAGAAGAATTACGTAAGGACTAAATATAACAATAAAATGGTTCGTTTATCAACACGCAACTGTGAAACTTCTGTGTTTGCTTAATGGTCGTATATGTTTGTGTATAAGATTTGATTTTTGCACCCAGTGTCTTTGGAGGTATTTTTTATATAAAATGTGTACAATAAGTTATTGATGAAAAGTTTAATACAACAAAGACCCGTCATGCACGGAAGGACGGACAGGTATAACTGTTTGTCAATATCGTTGATTCTATTTACATTACTGAAACAGCTATTTGGATTTTTTATCCATATATGTATGTAAACTGTGCTTGTTGGTTACGGTTCTTTTCAATGCATTTAATACAAAATACTATACATTTAATAATTGAGAAAATGTCTTGTCCGACAGGATCACTATATCTAGCGTAAGTAAACACGACCACAAATTTACTTTCTGTTTGCAGTAAATAATTTAAGAGAAATTTCATTGGTGTATTGTTTTTCAAATTACTACTGTAGGAAAGCAATCCGTTTCCCCTCGTAGCGGCCCACATCGCGGCTGATAACATCGCCCCTCTGGCACGCGACCGCTGAATGATTTTGATTGAAAGCTCGAGTATTTTTGTGTTGACAGACTCATAACATTGTTGAAAATAACATGTAAATATATGAAAAGTGACTGTACTTATTCGTAACATGAACTCACGGAACATCGCCATATCAGAGTTTCAATTGCAACATGTCAAGCCCGTTCTCGCAAGCCATATTGTGCTGGAACAAGAAGTTGACCCCAAAATTTCACTTAGCTCGGCTTGCTGCAGGAGAAATATTTCATTTGTCTTAGTTTATTTGAATAGTGCAAGGACGGCATTGTTTTTCTGAATATGTATAATAATACTAGTGTCTGTGTGACCGCATTTGTGAGGCCACAATGAGCTGCTCGGCGACTATTCGTGGGATGAGTTTTGCGTCCAGTATTGTTTAAAGTTTGTCGTAATTAGTAGAGTTGCTGCGTTGAATAGACTTCTAGGTCTCATTGTGCGAACGCTGGACCTCTTGAATAGGTCACTGTGATATCCTTATTGGAACCTAATTTTGACATAAAAAACAGATACTTAACTACTACTATTCATGTAATAATCTAATAAATTCTCTTAAACTATAACATTCTACTTACTAACTTATTTTGTTAGATGTTTTTCTCGAACGCCATCGTTTTGGTGTGTCTCATCTATTTACGATGTGTAATGATGTAATTGAATTGAGCTTTTAGACATAGCTACATATAGTTATGTATCTAAAATAACTCTAGTATGCCTGCAAAATATGGCGATTTGAATGTACAAAAATAAATCTACAAAAATTATACTTGACTAACGAACAGCAATTGATTTTTATTTATAGATATAAAAACTGTTTTATTTTAATACATTTTAAGCTTTAAACATATTATAAATTTAAAATATTTTGTTTCAGTATTATCTTATCAAGGGGAGGTTTTAAAGTTGACGAAAATCTCCCGATCTGAAATGGGAACATACTTGTGCATTGCGAGCAACGGGGTCCCACCTACAGTCAGTAAGAGGATTCATATAAGCGTGCATTGTAAGTAATTGAACGCATTACGTTGGTCTATAAATGTTTAAATAAGTTATACCTTTCTAATTTATGTTTTCTGTAATAATTCAAAATATTCGTATTTTGTAACAAAAATATCAGATAGCAATTGTAAATATAAAACCGGAGCTAAAGTATAAATTTAAGGAAATTGGTATTTAATTAGGGTCGAATAAAAGGTTTATTTGAAAATTATTGTTGTTTCGAAGTTTATTGTGAAATATAACGACCTGAAATATGACCGTTTCCGAGCTATTTTTAATTTGAGTTTCAATTTGCAGTTCATCCAGTAATCCAGGTGCCCAATCAGCTCGTAGGCGCGCCGCTAGGAACTGACGTCACTCTTGAGTGCTACGTTGAATCTTCCCCTAAGTCCATCAATTATTGGGTTAAGGATCCAGGTGAGAGTTTAAATGTATTTCATTATATGTTCTTATTTTTATCATGACCTTTTAGACTTAAACTTAACACTTCGCAATTTGCATTAAAACGTTTTATTATATTTGTCGTATTTTATTTAATAATATTAATAAATCAATTTTATGACTAACTTCTAAAAACTATAAATTTAAATTCTTAGCTATAAATCCATTTTAATTCAAAAATCCTGAATTATTGAGTACATAATATATTTTTTAACACAAGGTTTTAAGTTGAGCTTAACTCTTTCAGCTGAATAAATTTGAAAGCACCTTGTCAATGGAGGAACGTTGTCAATGGAATCGGTTCACATAGTTTATATCTTCTATATAAATAAAAGTCAATTGCGAATGTATGTACGCGCATAACTTCAGAACAGCGGCATATATTTGGCTAATCCTTTTTTGTTATCTTTTTAATTATTAGGACAAGGCTTAAATGAAAGTGTTAAAAAAATGCCACAAAAAAGTGAAAAATTCTTGGTTAAAAATTTTCGTACAATAAATCTCACTCGTTGAAATATAATTTATGCAACCTTGTACGATGTTTCGACAGTAACAACATTTTGACATATTTTTTAACATAATTTCATGTACACAATTAATAACATGTAATTAACAAAAATTTCCAGCGAGAAAAATAAGAAACGAATACGACCGAAGCCGTGGGTAACAGCTAGCATTATAAATATTTACATATTTTTGAGATTAGCGAAACATATTTTATATTCGCGTGGCAGCCCTAATAAAACCAAACAAATTATAACACAGCCATAAAACTCCTAGGTGTCTGCAGCAAGTTTTAACATTTTTCATAAAACTTCGCGCAAGAAAGATGAAATTCTAATATTGAATTTGGAAGTAAGTGTTTTAAGTAATAAATTGTTTCGCAGGTGAGCTGATAATACCATCTGAGCACCACGAGATGACGGTGAGACAGAAGTCTATGTTTGAAGCGGAAATGTCTATGACTATTAAGAGCATTCGCCGCGAAGATTTAGGAAGCTATATATGCGTGGCAAAAAATTCACTTGGAGATGTTGAAAGCAAGATTCGTTTATATGGTAATTTTGGTTCTTTTAACATTTCATGAAATTTAACAATTTATGTTACAAATTAAGATTTAATTCTCTGTCCCTTATTACTGTTGCAAGTAGCGCTAGCCAAACGGAAACCATAATGAATTAAAAATTTGAATAATATGATTAAAATGATAGACGAATGATAGATATATCTGAAGTTAGACACGTAAAAGTCTTTCGATAACTTGAATTATTTGTTAATACCAAAAACTTGCGCCACGATGTAGGCAAATCAATAATCTAACTTCGTTGAATATTTACATGATTTCTTTTGTACAGAAATACCGGGTAACGACAGACATGTATACCAATATCCGGACGAGAGAACAACTTCAGATGACGAGTATGGGACAGAAATATACGACGATGAAGACGTTCCGAATAACAATGACAACTTGAAAAGTAATCGGGTGCCGGACCGCGCCAACAAATGGTACTCAAACGATGGCAAAATTGTTATAACTACTTCTAATGGTGCGCCTACTACATTCACCGCAACATTAACTCTAACTATGGTCCTACTAGCTACGTTACTTTAAACGATAACTATTACTTCGATGTAGAAAATATCAAACTCAAACTTTATATGTATTGTGTTTTAATGCACTATAACATCAGACATTTATGTGTTTATAAAAATTGTGCTCATGTGGTATTTTAAACTTGATCGGACAATCTGATAAATAATCCAAATCCTCCTAATTTTAGAAGACGAAGATAGCTGACTATAACTGCTTGTAAATGAAATTGTTACGTACTGAATTCGCATTGAACAACTGTCAATTGCCGTACATCTGTCACAATGTGTACCAAAGATGCTTACGCGAATGTACATAATGAGAAACTAAAATCTGCAGCTCATTGATTCAAGTTAGATGGACAGAAAACTTATGATAATTAAAGGCTTAAATTTAAATTGTTTGTACTGCGGACGTTTTCATTGTTACAAAAAAATTATTGGTTATAATTTGTGACTAATTTATTGAATTAGCCCTTATTCACTGCTGTTTTTGAGAATTCACAGGGGGTGTAGTTAATTTTTTTTTTATCCCAATTTAATTTAAAGATCATTTATAACCAAATAAAATTTAAAAAACCAGTTTTAAAGAAATGAATGTTTAATTTACCTATAACAAAACAAACTGATACAAAACTTGGTATTATATACAAAAGATTTAGAATTTTATTTGTGTAGATAGAGATAAAATATTTAGCGATTATTATTAATTTTCTGCAAGATATTGCATTAAAATATTATTATTTATTAACATGTAACGTGATAATAATTAGATTTAAAACATTACTGTAAATAGATTGTTTAATGGAAACTGCTAAATGCAAGTTATCGTATCAAGTTTCTGCCTATATATTATATAATCAATACCTAAATAGACTTCAGATATCAATATTAGGCGACGTTTCTATTGAGTGTATATGAACACATGTTTTAATGCCATGTATATAGCTAATATTAAGTATTGTAGATGAATATGTATAGCAATATGATTTTTTTTAGTTGAGAATAATTAATTAGTTATTGTACATAAACATTTTTTTAAATATTATTTTATTCGTCACTGTATGCTATGGAATGGTACTACAATGCATTCTACCTATGTATTAAGTATATAATTATAGTTTGTAGTTCCGTCACATTTATGTGTGTTTAAATAATATATTTAAGAGATATAACGAGAAATCGTCTAACCTAAAATGTTTATTTTTACGGTTCATTTCTAAGTTAAATGTCATAATGTAATTGAATAGGATTTTTATTTACTTTCGTACTCTACTACTACTAATATGGTAATATTATATATCTATTTATTATTGTTTATTATTGTACTTAAAGCCTGATATGATTACGTATATCTTCAAATATAGTTAGTAACAAGATGTTTCTAGACAAATATTATTACCAAAACGTATATGTAAATGTCAATGACATAATCATTATAAATTGACAAAGAATAATAAAATTGGAATTGTAAGCGCGTTTTTTTTTCTATTTCTTGTTTTGTTTTGTTGTTGTAATAAAACCGATTTACAACATTTCGATGTTGAAACTGTAGCTGATACTTAGTCGTGAATTTAAATCCTGATGATATCTTGTGACGAACTAATTAACCTAAAAATATTTATGTATGACAATTTAAATAATTTCTTAGTAGGTATTCCAACATTCTATTGCTTGTGACTCGTCAAGCCCTCAAGAAAAAATATTCATTTTTAATTTAGAGTACCGTCATTAAGAGCATGAATGCGTTGATTTATGATATGATGGTGCATATGAGGTTTACTAGAATATTTCTAAACGGAAACACGCTATCTCTGCCTACTCCTCTCGATTAACAGTGGGGATATCTATTCAATTAGCATAATATATTGAGTTCTTAACAATTCTCTAATCAATATTTATATAGTTTTTCTTACATAAAAGATGTGTATATTTTTTTTGTATGAAGAATAATATTATGTTAATTCAGTATCTTATGGGAAAAGCGTAACTGTGCTTTATAAAACAACAATAAACAATGAAAAACAACTCCAAAGAAATATTTATAACTATTATTAGAATAAGGACTTGATATAAACAATGAAAATAGAGGCAGAATTTTTTATCTCTCCTGTCACAAGATGAAATAAATTTTTCTACGGCTATTGGACTTATACTAACGATCTTTTTATGAATTGTGTAACACTTTAAGTATAAGAAAGCACTAGCTTATGGCATTCACCTCGCCTCGTGATGTTACGGCTACAATTTTTTTCGGTCTAGCCCCTCACAGTCAAGCCCACAAACAAATGATAACGTGCGATAAAGAACTCTGTTATAAAAGGGCAAGTAAACAAAAAAAATGAAACCGTTATTAATGCATAAAAAGGTGAAGAAGTTTCAGGCAGCATCTAGTGTGAAATATAATAATATATGTACGTGTTTAAAAGCAATTCACAAATACTAATTCTGTCTATCCTGATCCCACTAACGTCGAGATATTTTCTTTAAATAGAAAAATGTAATTGATTACATTAAATGTTCAATCATTCTGATTGGAAATCAATTACAACTTTTCAATGTTACTATCTATATATTTTGAATTGAATCGAGAGACCCAATTGAGTTTTCTGCTCGTAAATGCAGCAAATATACGCGCCATACGGCAAGTTAAAATTTAATTAACTAGCGTCAAATGTGAAATACATCATATGATTAATATGTATTAATTGAATTCCTTTTTGATGTTACAATGTACGTATGCTTCATTCCGTGTGTGTAGGAAGAAGGAGTGGAATTGTTAATGAAGGAAAACAAATTAACATTTTATTAAAGAGTTACTTGGAAGTCAAAATTAAATATTTAAAATGTTATATTCGCTATGTACCTACAAGTACCTTCATTATTAAACATTGAAGTATACAGAGTATAGTAAGATGGAACATGAATATACTTATAAACTAAATAAATATACGCTAACGACTGTAACCCAAAGAGGTAGGCAGAGATTATAGATTTCCATTTGGCGCGATCCTGGAACACCTCTCTCGCTCTAAGCGAAAGCCAAATTCATAAAACAATTAAAAGTTAGTTTAAAAAATCAAAATACCCGACTGAGTATATGATTATTGACATTTTAATGATTTACTTCCACTATATGGGTTTTACGCTGACGTCATAAATGTCTATAAGAATCGAATGGCACCTAACTCTTCAAAATCGGTCAAGTCGTTTAGGCTACGGCAGGTCACAATAGAACGGACACCCACATACATACATACATACGTACATACATTCATAAATACACGTGGAAAACATTATTGTGTAAAATATAATGTTAACAGTCCGTAAAGCTTCTAAATCCTAACTTCTGAAAATTGTATATGTTTAAAAGAGAATACCACGTAATTTAGGGTTTAGTGGTCGCTATTTAATAATAATATAATAATACAAAAACATTATTTGACAAGCAGATAGCGAATACTATCTCAGTCTCTCCCGATTGATTTAAAACAACGCGAGAAATTTATCTAGAACAAATTTCAAATTGAGAGCGCATAAAGACAAAGACAAATTAACTATTTTTCGTTTTTTTTTTAGCAATTCAAAGAAGAAAACAAAAACATATATCAAATGTTCTATAAAAAATAAACATAAATCATTTATGTTATGCTAGTCTCGATAGACATAAGCACCTTTTTACCACAACTCATGCAACAACTGCGCGCGTGTGGCGCGCGCGCAGTTCGCGAACGGCCCGCGAACTACACATTCACGGCGCATTCGCCAGATCTGGACGCACCAGCCCTTAAGGTAATGTGACATTACTTTAATTTCAGCTTATTTTAATTGTACAGTCTATACCACTCACTCACATGGGTTCATGACCAGTTATGTTGGTTCATTCCAATATGGTCAAAACACAAAGTTTTCTCTATAGACTTGTTCAATAAAATGAAGTATTAGCAACTCATTTCTTTTGTTAGTATATTCAGTAACCCTTATATGTTGTATGATTTAATAAATCGTTCACTCGCTTCCTTTTCAAATGTAATTACTGTTATTTATAAAGGAATAACATGTGTTTTCTCGAAATAATTCTGACGAATGCCAGAGAAGAGTTATCGCCATTATTTTTCCTCGAGGCAAGAGGGAACTCGCACAAACGACCTTAATTTGGGCAATCTAAACATAGCAAAGCAAAAGTGATTGATGCTCGCCCTCGCTCGTCCCGACGACCGTGTAACAAGTGTTTTTACGTGACTGTAGCCATGACTATCGCTAATATATAAAACTCTTATCCAAAACATCCGTAACAACTTCATTCGAATTTTAAAATATTTTAAGATTCTATTGACACCTTAAGGCTGTGGTTCCAAAACTCCGACACATCTAACAGTAATTGCACATGCAGTGCGCAGAATTCCCCCATCTCTTTAGACCATCGGCCGTTTAGACATACGGCAGGTCTCCATTCTTTCATAGTAGAGATAACGCGCGTTCGAACGAAGCGTAACGAATTTTCGTTCGTCGTGGAACGGCAATGGATTGGAATAAGTTGCCAGCGTCAGTATTTCCGTCCGATTATGACGTGGTACCTTCAAGAGAAGAGTGAATAGGCTGTTTCTAAACTAGTGCGTACCATCTTTAGACCACATCACCACTTATCATCAGGTGGAGGAGGTTCCGATAGTTTCTTATTAGAAAGTCCAAGTTTTTCACTTTTGTTCTATGCACAGAATTTCAATGAATGTTCAAAATATAGTATAAAAGTAGAAACATATTTCATATCACGATGTAAGATACAACAAAGTCCTCTCATTGTTATACACCTAATTATAAATCGATCTAGAAAATCAAAGAAGGACCCCTTCTCTCTTCTCTTTCCCACCACCTTCGACCTACCATTCACCATAGTGACCTAATGAATATAGCTGAAAGCATGTGAGTCCAGAAATGTATGGATACTCATTTCATGGGTAGCTGTTCATATCCGACATTTAACACGGGACGTTCTGCTATTGAAATCAGAGAGGAATTTTTTTGTTTTTAAGATACATTTACTACGATTTTGGGGATTTATTTTTAGTTACTAAACTATAAACGTTTAGTCACTAAAACGAATACTTTAGGTTTACACACATTTGCACTATAAGATTTTGAGATAAATAACAATGTTTACTCGTATTTTCAATAAATGGTAGGTTAGGAAAATAGGCACCACTTAGTGAATACGAAATCGTATTCGATGCATGTAGTAAAATGGAATGCAGTTTTTGATGCGCGTTAAAGTGCTCAACATACCACATTTTGTGATCCATTACTCACCACCCTGCTGCTACCTACGTTTAATACCGATGACCTGATTAATACAGATGGAAGCCTCCAAATTCAGAAGTGATGTTAATTTTATGGATAGCTTTTCATATATCCCATTTAACAGGGTATGATACTACTATTGATATAAAACATGTATATTATTTTGTATAAACTTAATCTATGACTTCTTAATACTTGAAGCACATGTAAACTATAAAATATTTAGATAAACAATAACGTTTTGAACATAAAGGATGGGTTAGGAAAATGTGCACCACTTAGTGAATACGAAATCGTACGTAATGGAAATAGTACTCTTGTGCATGAAATAAAATGGAATGCAGACAAAAGGGTACATTTTTGATGCTCGTTAAAGTGCTGACGTTAACATGACTTAATGTTGCTGCTAAGATAGAGTGTATGGAGTTTTGACAAATATAGAGAAAAGGAAGATCATCTACACCAGTTCTATAAACACCAGTAAAATAACTTGTAAGGCTATTCACAAAAATGCAAAGAGAAAGTTAAACTTCCCATTTAAAAATTGAAGAACCCAAAACTTTGGGAACAAAGAATTCAAAACATAATACTATTACTTAACCTGGAGTACCGTTCTACTAAGAGTGTTTTAAGCTTTTTTATGGTACTACGAAATAAATACTACTACGGACTGTGTTTGTGTTACTGAATTGTGTAATTTTTTTTTTCAAATGTGCGTAAACGACATTGCTAAACTTAATAAGCAATGGACAGGGCACATTGGAAAAGTGATTTCCAATCGGCGATCCAAAAGGTTCTATAATGGCGGCCACATACTAAGTAGAACCTCCAACAACATCTGTTCATAGTTGCGGGAGTTTTACGGCATTGTTTTTTTTTTGTTTTTTCGGCAAATATTGTTATCTTTATTGTTCTAGAAAAGCCTACTTCCAGCAGTGGACGTTCTCGGTGATGACGAAAACAAATATCTTTAAAACATACTTTGATAGTATAAGTAAACGCTTCGCGTCGATAATTGCATTAGGTCATCATATGATATGTATTCAACAGAATTCATTACTACCCGTTAAATTTAGTACCTAATTTCCGCAGAAAGGCACAACACATTCGGATTTGGCAACATTATCAATTCAATGCGCCTAGGTGAGAGATCGCTGCATCAACATTTACGTTAGTCTCTCCACAACTTTTGCTTTTAGCGGAAATTGAAGGCAACGCAAACTAAATTTAAATATTATTGTTTTCGTATACTTCTTTGTTTAAATTATATTATACTACGATATGAGTAATGCCTGCGATGGCACCTGAGGGATTTACTTAAATGAACATAAATTTAAACGACGCTTTCCGCGTTCGCCCTTTTTACTTTATGAAACACGGCTAATTTTGAGACTTTACTTTATCATTATGAACTTAATCAGTCGGATAAAAGGCTTTAGTCTGACATTTAACCGTTTTAAGTAGCTTTTAATTTTAAATAGAATCACTTATGCATTTATCTTTAAAATGTCCAAACATTGTAAATTGTCACTTTTAAGTCTATGAAAGAGAACTTGCTATCCCAATTAATCGATGATGACAGTTGTCAAATGAGACAGGAACATGCCAAATCATCATCATCAATCAATCATCATCAGGAAGCGACTAGAGTCTAAAACAGATAGAAACAACCATTACATATCTTTTACATTGACTGCTACTCTACGAAATCATATAAAGATTGTTCTATCAAAATACGAAATATTTCTTTATTAAAATAATAACTGTTCTTAAGTATTTGCTAATTAAACAGATGTGGTAATTACGCTGAAAATGTGGTGTACATATTGAAAATTGTTTGTAATTCAGAATAAAATGGTATCAAAGTTCTCTATAAGAATTTGTACTACTTAATTACAAGCTATTATACACAAAATAAAACAAGAAGGGCTAACTTTCCTTAACATTTTGCGTAAATTAAAATCCCTTCCAAAAGTCACTCGAGGCGCAAGACGCGTGTAATTAACCGAGCCCAGTTCACAACCCCTTCCTTTTCCTTGACAGTGAACGTTAGACTAAGTTAAGAAACAAATGCTCAACGCAAAAGTGTGAACTGAGCTAATGGCGCGTGAGTAATCTGAAAAAGTCTCTCTATTTCCAAGTAACTGACAAAATTTTTGAACGATGATTCAGAACAAGCTCAGCGATGCTCGCTCACCGAGCTAACGTAGGAATTTTGAATCCAGATCAAATATACTGAATGTTAACGCAATTATTATTCAGTTTTACTTCGCTCAAGTTCCGATCTAACTTTTTTTAATCTATTTTCTATTCATAGCGCCTAAACCATCCGCTTCCAAGAGCTTCGCATGCAACAGTTTTTGTTTTTTTATAGCAGAAAGAAGCAAACGAGTGAATAACTCACATTATGTTACCTACCTCCTCCCGTAAATATGTATATACAATAATTGAAGAGTTAAGGATGCTATCACTCTTTTTTAAGATTGATAGGTGGAACAGATAAGAAATAAGAGCAAAGGTAGGGACAAGAAGGGCTAGCTTACTTGGCCCGCTTGGGCTTAGCGCGCGCACTTTCCACACGTTTTTTCGACATATGACAAAGAAAATGAAAAACCGCCACAATGCAAATACGTTGAGAACGCGCAATACCATTGAAAACCCATTGTAAAAAAAGCGCTTGGCCTTAAAGGCAAAAGTAACAGCTATTTCACAACTGAACTGTGATACTGGCCAGCATTAACTACTATTCTATACCACTGATCTGCTCGCAGTTTTAGGATACACTCTGGTCACATGCATCATGAATTTGGCTATTTCATTTTGGTAGGCGAGAACTGAATGAGATATGTATACATGATACAATGCTGTATCATGTATACATATCTCATTTTGTAAACGATCTGGGACTTGACCTACTACAAAACAAACAACTAAAACACAAGATAACGAAATCCACTATAAAACGACGACCTTGTGATTGACAAAACAACGGAAGCAGCCTGAGATTCACGGAATACTAAGAACTGAAGTTCAGTGTTCCGTGTTCTTTATAATGTACCGAGTCCTAACAACAACGCAAACTGCTGGCTGACAGACCGCGGTGGACAAAGTGGAACGTCGCGTTCTAGATTTCTTTTTTTATATTATTAGATTTAAATTATGTAATATCAGTATTATAGAATCGTTGTTCATTTCTAAGTAATTCTTGAAAAATAGTGCTAAAATCGCCTTGTTTTTCACGCGTTGTGTTAATTGGATTCACCTACTGCTTTCTTGTTTTCTTCTCGATAGTCGAGTACATGCCTAGGTCTTCGATAGTGTTTGCGGAACTAATCCAGCGCGATTTTTTAGTAGATGGCGGCACCTACAACTGGCGAATTAGGGTGACCGGCGGCGGAGTTGAAATAGGGGCGCGCCGCCAACTTCTGGTGTTGAGCTAAGATAGGCAGCTCTTAGTCCACGAGTAAATCGACGATGGGCCTGAACTACGGTTATTTGTTTTGTAAACAGGTAATATTCTAGTTTAAAAAAAAAACACGTTTTTTAATAAATAAAAATGTTCCTTTTTAAATTATAATTGGGACATCTTATTTCATTTAAAGTCGTACCTAGAGAGGTACGTTCTTTATTAGGTGACTTAAATTCGCAATCGTTTTCGGTCGAACGAACGGCAGGAAAATGTCGGTGTAAATCGTGTCGAATAATAATTTTTGATAAGCGAAGGCGTCTCTCATAAAAGTTATAATTAATGTGTAAATCTATTACCGTAACATCTTCCCAGATATTGAGTTATAAAAACAAGTTATTAAGATAAATGGGAAAAAATACAGTTGCGTGATGTTATTACATGCCATAATCGAGTTACGATTATTTGAACGTTCAGATTTTGTAATAAAATTTAAAGGCCCGTCCGTCACTGACAAATAATTTTCCTTCAATAAACTTTATACAGCTTCAAACTTTATTCAAACGTATACTGTTTATTGTAAAGTAGTAAGTAATCTTCTAGCATACCTAGCTCGTCGTTGGGTGGAGGCACTCGAAAGCAAGTGGGAGGCCTTGGCTGTTAATTTGGACGTAGCGAAAGCTTTTGATCAGGTCTGGCACAAGCGCTTCGGCAAGTTCGGCCGCACATGGAATACTACTCGCATCTCCGGGCTGGATCTCTCCAATCCCATCTTCTCCCATTTGACAACATACAACGGTGAGCGATTCGAATGGTCAATGACCGAGCTCTTACTGCTCGGCTTGACCCTCAGGCATTGCGAAGAAACGTCGCGTGTCTTTGCACTTTTTTACCGCATGGGAGTTTTCCGTAGAACTGTGTGGAATAATTCCTGCCACTGAGTTTTGTCATCGCTCAACTTGACAGGGCATCAACTACCGTCCTCACCATCTTGATTTCACTACCGTGCGGTTTTCGGTAAAATTCTTGACTCGCACAGCCGCGTTGTGGAATGATCTGTTGCCAACGGTGTTACCAAACCAATAAGACTAAAAGCGAACGTACTCCTTCGTCAAAGACGGTAACGCATCTGCATTTACTTTACGGTATTGCGGATGTACATGGGCATCGACGATCACATACATTTATGTAACGATGTGGATGTAGTCGCGCTTCAGGAGACCTGGTTGATGCCAGAAGATGTACCTTGGCTTGGAACCATTCATCCAGATTTCGAGTACACTGGCAAGTCTTCTATTGATACTGCAGCGGGCATCCTAATGGGGCGCCCTTTCGGGGGTTTTGCGATATTGTGGCGGAAGGGTCTTTTTCACTCAGAATGTGTTATAAATTGCAATAGTCTGCGTCTAGTGGCTATAAAGGCCTCGTTAGGTGAACGTTGTATTATAATTGTAAATGTA
>JWHW01057624.1:367353-378923 GCA_000931545.1 Papilio glaucus
AGCGTACGCTCCAATAAGTGTATTGTTTGTTTGCTTCATTTAGATACAAACGATTTATGATCGTTTATTCCTTTAATTAAAAAATACAATTAAATTTAAAGGTTTTACCGTTTTACCAGAGCGTAGGTAAATACTCGTATTATACCACTTTTGAAGTGAAAACTTCTTTAGCCGCGTTGGACGATACATATGTGGTAGGGGGTAATCTTATAGGTTCGTGTGATCATCACGCGCAAAATGCATCACACGTCGTCGACGTCTTTAGCTGAGTACGATTTTTGGTAGTTGGGGGATGTGACGTAGCGAGTGGGAAGACGGGGGATCGGGGGAGTGCAGGGTGGAGTGAGTCGACTGATCACTAGGATGGTCGCTCAACCAGTCTTTCGACTAATAGCTAGGCTGGCCGCTTTACTAATAATAAATGCTCGACTAGTCGTTCGCTTTTTTTGTCGACTAGTCACTCGACTGATCGCTCAACTATTCGCTTGACTGATTACCGATGAACTGGTCATTATGTTTCATATTGGAATCGTCGTATGATAGTGTTGGAAGCAATATTGTAAATATAAAGTAAACTTACTACGGAACACATAGATCACCGGTGATTGCGGGAAAGGCGTTTAATATTTATTGGCTTAAAACTCCTTGAAGGGGCTGATTTTTTGTTGAAATTTAGACTAAAACAATAAACTAAACCTACAGATTTAGCGTGAAAATAAACTTATTTAGAATGTTAAAAAGTAAAGCCATCTACAAGTTCTAACTTGAAATCAGCTCTATCTGTTATTATTATTAGGAATAGTCACTTCCAGAAGACGTCGTATTTGTTTCATTCAAACAGAATTATAAAATATTTATCATCAGTAATCACAATCCATTTGCATCAAACTTGATATGTTCTATATTAAAAGCTTTACATCAAAAAAAAAAAATACTGTGCATAGATTGTAGCAAAAGAAATAATTGAAAATAAGTAGGTACTTCGCCAGCAACTTTGATATCGATACCTGATGTATGTACACCGCCTAAGCCCAAGTGACCATGAACTCATTAAAGTACTCGAAACGTGGCGCCATTTACACACAATTGCTCTAGGTGACGGTCGTGGTCGTATCGGTTTTTATCATATTAATATTTTGTTTGAAATATTGTTTCTATGCGAGTAATAATAGCGACAAGCCGAGGATTATATTCAAAGTGCTGAGTCGACGGGTTGGATGCAATTATCCCTGGACATGTTCCAATTTATAACCTCAAATTAGATCCGAGACAAAACGTTCTTGTAGTCTCGTAGTACTCAACTGACTTAATTAATATGATATCGAGATTGAGGACTAATTTACTTGTAGCTTCAACAATTTGTTATCAATAATTTAAATTGGACCTAAACCGCCATCCAAGAGTATTTAAATATACCTATGTATATAAGCGAGAAGAAAAAGATACAATTTAATGTTATAACAGAACTGATTAGTAGAAATACCAAAAAACAACAATTATGAAACCACTGTGATAGAAAAATTGTATTGGCTGATTTTTCTTAATTAATCACACAAAAAGTTTGCGTTCGTTGGTAACCCCAACTAAGTTAAAGAAGTTATTATCACATTATAGGTATGAACAAGCTCTTATTCGTATTATGAAGAAACTGGCTTCGTGTACCATCCAATTAGGTAAGGAGTCATAAAACAATATTAGTAGTTCTAAGTGAATGTTATAAGACAGATAACGTGTCCTATTATTTGTCTTGATAGTTGCAGAATAGTTTTTGTAAGTATATTACTTTTTTGGTAGATGAAGAAAAACGTGCAAGCGGGTCACTCGATGTGAGTACCCATCACAATCTGCAGAAACCATAATCTACCGAAGTTCCAAGCCTTTTTGTAAGAAAGAAGGGGGAGTGGATAAGTGAATTGAGGGAATTAAGTCTACCACACCTCATCCTGTAGATAGACTAAAATGATGTAGTATAAAAGACATTTAATAGAAAGAAAGAAAAGAATTAAGAAGGCATTTAAATGTGGTTAAAAAAAATTATCAAAGAATAATTTGCAAAATACAATTAAGAGAAATCTTAAACTATAGACAATTCATTTTACACCGGTGGTGCTACAATTTTAGTTTACATTTTACGATTAACATAATTTTTAAGTTACTTTTTAAATGATAACATAGAAATAATATCTCGGATATATCTAGGTAAAGTAATGCTATGGATGGATGAATTGTATGAAAAATGATATGTGTAAGAAGGGTGTGAATACAGATATTATGGCGGATAGAGGGATATGGAAGAGGAGAACATTCTGTATAGATATAGGATAGATAGGAAAAGAGGTAAAAGGTAGGTAAAAATTATATAACTGAATTCCATCTCACACAACGTGTGTCATCATTCATGTCATAATTTGTTTAGGGTCTTGATAATTTTAATTTATCTTTATTCAGGAATAAATATAAATTTGATGAGTAGATAAGTTTGATGTCCAGGTGTCCTTTTTTAACTATTATTTGTGACTTTGACTCATTTGTAACAATTTTCTTAATGGCAACACACATATTACAGGTGTACAGTTGCATCATGTTTAATTGATTAGTTGTCGTAAAAAAATCAAAAGTTGGTGAAAGGTAATGGTACCGAAAGCCATACCTCAATGTCGATTAAATATTTGAGAATTCACAGCTATATACTGCAAGGTAATCTTTCCTGTTCGAACCGGTTCATTCTTGACACCAACAGACAACTGGCAACAAATAGAAATCTTGTAGTCACTAATCCTCAGATTCAGAGAATTACTAATAAGTAATTTCTTCGAAGTCGCTTTGAACGTGCGTTGGGAGATAATAGGCTATTTAGTAAGGATCACGTTGATCCGAGCGGTATCTCATTAATCGATTGTTGTATCTGATACTTTCCACGGTATCCCGGATATCTCCAATTTGTACGAATTGTTCTTGAACACATAAGGAACTTTTACGTTATCAATAATTCCACCCCTCAATGACCTCTACGGCTGTGTTATTCTACTAAGGCGTAGTCATGTTCGTATTAGACATTTTATTAGTAAGAAGATATACAAATGGTTATACGAACTTGTAATCCATTTAACGATATGTAATGCCACTATTTTTTAATATTAATCTATTTTACTATCTATTAGATGGTTTGTTACTTTATAATTATAATCTTTTAGGTGCGTATGTTCGAACCTATAGGGAACATACATACATACACGAAACGGCTGGACCGATTTCATGGAAATTTCCAGGAAATCCTCAGATTGGCCTAGCAGGTGAAGTTTGGTAGCGGTCGAATCAACAAAATTAGTGCTACCCGAGCGAGGACTGGGCACATTACTAGTTTACTTATAAAATAACAAGATTATAATTAAGAAGTATATGGGATTGAAATTATTATTTTTATGTTGTATTAATTTTAATTATGAAATAGTATGTTATCAATACATATCACGCAGATTTTGAAAAAAATATTCTTTTCACACAATCATTAAAAAAGGACAGTTTGTACTTTTTCTTATCTATTTTTCATTTCTATTTTATCTTTCACTAAATGTTTACTCTGAATAAGGAAGGATTTCACCGACTTAAAGCTTATATTTATTCTTCAAAGCTATTGTTAAAACATGTTTTATTGTTAAAAAAAATACGGTCGTATATTTTTAATGCAAAGAAAGTGCTTAACAACAAATAAATAATATACTGAATAATAAATAAAAAATATATGGAATAAATTTATGTTGTCGATGCTAAAGAGTATGGGTTCGATATGTATATCTACTATTGTCTCGAAAAGTCCTAACACAAGCTTTAGTTGTAATGGTAGACAAGAACGTTAGCAAAATTTGACTTATTACAAAATTTGCTAGCATAAAAAATATAATCACGAAATCTACTTTTAACATTTTACTTAGTCCTATTTTGTTAACTTATTTATAAAGTAATACACTACAATTATAATAATTGACAAACAACACTGGATATTGTAGCATATATCCTTAAGAGGATTGTGGCTTGAAGGAGCGGTCAGAAGATTGAGTAATATTCGTCACAAAGCGGCGTCCCCGGCGATCCCGGAGCCAATTAACTCGCGACATGTTTCAATTTGCACTTTCAATTACATCCCTTAACAATTTCATTATTGTTCGAGATTTGATATAATGTTTCCAGAAAATTATAAAATAAATGTCATGACCATTTTTATTGTAGTTTTTGGGAAGATTAAATTTCCAGCCAGCGTTTACCAATAAGTTTCTAATTTGTCACCTTATATAGTAAATAAAAAGCTTACGAAAATTAGTTTCGTAAACTTGTTGACATTTTTCTACCGGAAATACTACGATCTCAGAATACGTGCTTAAAGTAATAGGTTTCATACTTCAGCGATAATGAGGAAGCGCAGGGCCCGTGTCCTTTCTATCCCTAAATCCTCTTCCATCTATATCCACCTTTCCCCCCTTTCTTACAAAAAGGCTAACCTTTTAACTAACTATGCAACTATGCAAACGTGGTAGCTATCGTGGTCAGATGACCCGGATGTTAATTTGTCACCTTCCCCTACTTAAAAAAAAGAATTGTGTTTTTAAATATACGCAATTAAAAGTCAAGTGCCAGAATTAAAGTGAAACAATGTTGCTGACATTTTGTAAATTGCTCGTAAGCCAAATAGTGAAAAACATGGAACAGTCGGTCGACTGGTCGGCGGCACAGTTGCAATCGACCCAGACTGTACTGATACTAACGAGGTGCCGAAACGAAGTGCGTTTTATTTTACAACTTGTTTTTACCAGTTTATGTTTTCAACAACGCCGTTTGTATGCAATTTGAAGAAATATAAAAGCATTCATTAGCTTTCTCTTTATTCAAACTCAGAAATAAGCATCATTTTACTGTAAGTACTCAAGCCATTAAAAATGTATTTACTTTTTTGTACATAGGAGTAATTATTAATATATATTATTATTCAAACTTAATAATCGTCACGCTAACAATGTGAAGTAAAATAAAATATTAATGACCATAAAGAAACCACAGTATGCATGGGCTAGGCATATGCACCTATGAGTCCGATATTGCCCTTTTATTTTAGTTTACACAGACATTTCGTATTTTCATTCATTGTTATTCGTTTACTTGATTCTCTGTTTTGCGGCTGCAACTTACGATATCAATTACGGACTGCCTTTTATGATATTTTACGACGACTGAGGCTATTTTCTAGGATCTTGATGTTCACTTTCTACCCATTTTTGAAAACGGACTTAGATTGTACCCGCATAATACAACTAGTCGGCTTTTTGAACAAGGACTTGAACCTGCTTTACATGACAACTCTGCTATGTTTTGAACTTGTTCCCCGAGTACATTTAATAAAATTGGATGAAGAACATACATTGTATTAATTGCTACCTCGATATAGATACACCTATGAGGCGCAACCTTACCAAATTCAAAATTATGAAGTACGTTGCAAAAAAAGTTTCAAACTGTCGTTTGCCTAGGTTTCAGATAATTATTGAAATTGTAATGTTTACAATTTCAATAATTATCTGAAACCTAGGCAACGGACTGTCCGTCTAAATCATACATTGGGCGCCGCACCAGTATCCGGTGTGCATGTAAACATTGTCATTAAAGACCATTTAACACCGCAAATCCGGCAAGAAACTGAGTCCGACGTCCGGCGAGAACACTGACGTCTACAAGCGTAAGCTGTAACATTTGCCGGAGTAAAAAAATGTATTACACAATATTCATTGGGTAACTATTGGTAATATTTTTATAAATAATAGTGTTCTGGCTGCTGTTACAGTTAAATAATTTTTAAGGTGACTTTCCTAGGTTACAAAGTATTGTTTTGAAACATTTTTCAGATCGTTCCATGCCGAGAATTCGGTCCTGACATTTTTTTATAATGTAATTCAAAGGAATATAAATTTATATAGACTGGAGTTCGACTGTCCAACGTAAAAGTTTTAATTACAGCGCGCGTCTACTGTCGGTCATATATTAGTCGAGCCGATTTTTCTTTTAATAAAATACTAGATCATAAAACAGCGCATTAGCCAAAACACAAAGTGCAAATAATATTCACAAAGGTAGTTTACGCTCTGTTGTTCACTGCCACGAATAGACCAAAGGAAGCCTTTGTCGTTAACGAGCAAATTTACGATCACTAGCGTATTCTGAGAGAGAAAATGCAACTACTCGCTACTCAAACAATTTTTGGCGTTTTACGTTGGACGTTATTACCAATCATAATTGTTGAATAAGCCATAATACTATTAGCCCAGTTGTATAAATATTACCGTAATTTATTAAGATAATATAACGAACGTATATACTTAATAAACGAGATAAACTTGCCATTTAAGTTCATTTTTTGTGCCTTTGCACGGCCTATATTCTGATAAATGTTCCCGAAAACTTACGTTTTATTACATAGATATACGTAATCCGGTTTCAATCTGTAACTTCTGGATTAGACAACAACTCATCACAACGCTTTTTAAATGTGTCTCAAAATAATTAAAACAGTTCTTAAGTGGAAATAATTTTTGTAAAACATAAAATTTGAAAACCGCAAATTTGGTAACCGTATACACGTATGTACATCGCTATTCGTAATGCAGCCACTCTGTAATCACTATATCTCACTCGCTGTGTACCATAATCCCCTCATGTTGCTAGCATCCTACACATACATTCATTAGTATACTCTGTGTCAGTGAAGCCGTGTTAAGAGCACGGCAGTGTATACTTAACAACATATTTTAATAGGATATTTACACTTTTACGTTTATTTCTGTTCCTTAAATCTGTTGATTTTAGCTCACTAATTAATTACTCTTTAGAAACAATTCAGTAGTTCCTATTACACGTCGAACAATAGAAAATTAGAAGTATATAAAAAAGTTATATTAAGGACGACATCGCCTCGTCTTGAATCCGAGCGCAAGCATCTCCACCTGGGGACATATGTTCCCACACCTTTTTTATGGTATAAGAATGCTAAAGAGAAAGCGAATAATCTAATGTAAAGTGATACACCCCATTCTTTTTCTTCTTCTGTCGCTATAGCCCTTTGTGGGCCTTGACTCGGTTAAGCAATTTCTTTCAAGTCAGTGTATGCGTGACCACAGTCCTTCAGTTCGCTATCCAAATATCCGGATAGATCACCCCATCAACATCCGCAAAAATAGAAGAATTACGTATGCTTTATCATAGATATGTGCATGTAGTATATAGTATAAAGGCTTGCGAATAATTTCTTGTTCGTTGGCATTTTATTGTATCTAAAATTAAAATGGAAAGAAATTATTTGGTACTGACTAGTTGATCGGATTTATTTCTAACGGACTATTTAAAGTTGTTCACTTGGAACTTAAGTATGATTCGTTTTACAGTTGCAAGATTTCTACAGAATGAATCAATTTTATTTGTTTCCAATGCTTAAATTTTTTCAATATTAAATAGAATATCTGTACATGTAATAAAAATGTAACTGATCGCTGTCTGTACATGGAAGATATTTGAGGAAAACGATTATTGGGGGCCTTCATAAACGTAATAAAGCCCAAAACAATTATTATTACATTTTTTGTCTGTGTTTCTGTTTGTCTGTGTGCCAATCTCAGAAACGGCTTAACCAATTTTCACTAATAAATTGTGGTAAGCTTCACTTAACATGTAGTTCTTGTTTTATCTCAATCGGTTTATAAATAAAAAAGTTATATCAATTTACAGAACCATGTCGAATTTTGTTCGATAAAAATGCTATAAGATATCTGTTCAGTTCAATAGGTTGAAAGTTTAGTTAACTATATATTATGATCTTAAAAATAGTGATGTATGAAAGTTCATATATAGTTCAAAACAGGACAGGTTCAAAGATTTTCCAATTTCCAGTGTAATTTGCAAGCATTAGCTAGACACGCACGGCGCTCCCTGTTAATAGTAACGCAGTATTTACACGTACATAAATGGACGATTTTAGAAATTATCTACGTATTCTTATGTATGTGTTTTGTTAGGTTAGGTCAGTGGCTTATTATTCCCGAGGAGAGTTGGTGTTAGGCAGGCGGCCGGCCCTAAAAACTGTAGTCAGAATCTTTGCTACAACCATAGTTAAAACAATCATAGGTGATTATTAAACTGTGCTAGATTCGTACTGTGTCGACCCCTCATACGCGGGAAAAGGAGATGATGATGAGGTTAGGGTAGTATTAAGTAGGTAATATAATTTCGTTTAAGTAAAATTGCAGGGCGGGTGAAACCGCGGGGCACAGCTAGTAAGGTAATATAAATAAATTCTAAGGCGGAACGAAGTTTACCGGATCATAAATAATTTAATGTCTTGAGGAACTGGGGTATCACAGTGATGACTATAAGTTATACGCGCATAGGTAAACCCATTATTCCTTTATTTAAACATTAATATTAAATAAAGATTATTAAAAAATATAGATTGAAAATCATTAGTAACGGGCCTATCTCTCTACTATCTGCACTGGTAGCGAAAGGTCCAAAGCTTAAGATCACGTGCGAATACATACTAATTCGTACTTTATTAGAAAAATAACATCTTGTAACTATGTAATGTCACACAACACCTTTAGTTTAATTGTAAAATTACTATTTCATCTTAAAAATTAAATTACAACGGTTTTGTAACCCACATAATGTTTAATCACCTCTTTTATTTTCCACTATAACGTTGCATTTCTACAAGACGTTAGAAGTTGTGCTCGAATCGAATCGAATGTGTGCTGGAGGACACATATTAGGAGTAAAACTTCAAAACCAAATTTGTCTTTTTTTGTTACGTGTTATTGCATATTTCAGTTGCGCGTATTTTTTATCTTTTAATATCTTCTAAACTATTGGAATTATATAGTTCAAAAGTAGTAAGTGCAGTATTCGTTTTAATCAATGTTTCCTAAAAATGGTTATTGTAAGACAACCATAGAAGATAGATATAGTCAACGCTTATTTTCATTCAGCATATTTAAAGAGCTACAATTCTTTGATACGTAACTTTAATGTAAGTCCTAGTAATAATATAATAATAGTTTAGCCTACATAAGCCAAGAAAGCAAAATTGTTTCATTTTTAACCGACTTTTTATTACGTTAAGAATAACTCAAAAACAGTCAGTTTTTGATATAAAAAGGGGGACCACATGACAAGCACTACCTGTCGAATAAAACAAATCATCAAAATCGGTAAATCTGGAGTGGAGCTACGAATTAACAACTGTAAAAAAACTGCCACCACGCGGCCGTAACGCTTTTTCGTGACAAAAATGCGAATACCCTACATAGAAGTTTCACATCAATATAAGAAATTCTTGTTGAATTTGAAATTTCAATTTTATAACTGTTCATGTTCCCCTTTACTTTGAAAATTTTTTATCGAAAATATTTTAAGTAAGCTACTTTGTGACGTCACAGAGTCTCTTTTTCTATTCATTGAATATCTCGTAAGATTTATAACTACAAGATTCTGGCAGCCTGCCTTTTGGCATCGGGTGAATAATTTGATAAATAACTATCTAATAGCAATTATTAGATAGTTATTTATCAAATTCAAATATTTAACTGAGAATTCTAGATTTAACAAAATTACTAAATTTGTACGGCAACATCAATTTTATATCTTCTTTTCCTGTAAATAATCTTTGTTCTTGTAGATTATAACCACTGTTTGTCTTAAACCAGCTACTACAGATTAACTGTAGTTTGAAGTGACACATTTACATTAACAGTTTTCCTCTAAAAGCCACATTATTACTATACTATTAAGTGGAAATCAAAAGTGTTTTTGTAAGAGACACTTTTGATTCCACCTCGACTTTGTCTTGACTTTTAACAGGTGAGGAAAGCATTGTAGTAAAATCCAAAAAGGAAATTATGTGATAAATGATAAATATTGCAAACTTTATAGCATATATATCAATGTTAACTGAAACTCAGCAAATGGGAAAGGTATCCAAAGTGAACTATGTTTATATTATTTTCGTATAGGTTATATTAAAAAAAATGCGCTCACGCCCGTAACCCAGGCGGGTAGGCAGAGATCATGGATTTCCAATAGGTGCGATCCTGGGACACCTCTCTCGCTTCTTCTACATTCATTCACGCATACATGCTCTTCGGTCATGGGTGGTCCTTATATCGCCCTATTTTAGTAAGCCACTAATCTGATTGATATAACCCCCGTCCCCTTTCAACACGTCGGAACCACCGAAGCATACCTTTCTAAATTCTAGTCACAGCGTCCACTTTTAAGCCACATATTTCCCTTATAACGCTATTTTAATCCTATCTCGCCTAACATATTTCTTAAGGATCGCATCTGAACGGCATTAACTCAACATGCTTTTCCTGCCAAGCCCAGCTGTCCATTATTAGAGTGAGGACCAGTACAGCTTTGTGTATAGCCAGACGAGCCTTCATAGACACATTCTGACTCCTCACTACTGTACCTACAGCCGTATTCATTTTATTTCCCACATTCACTCGTCGTTTAAAATCTTTAATATGCCTAACATCTCTACTAAACCTATACCCCAAATACACGAACTATTTCACCTGTTTCATTTCTTCTTTATAGATTATTCATCATAAATATCTCGCAATCTTGTACTGACTACTAAATATTAACTGATGCTATAATAATAACTTTAAAAGTGGGGCCTCATCTTAAAATAATAGGCATTTACCTATATACATAATTTACCGCAACATTGAGTTGCGGGCACGTTGCCAGAAGTACATAATCAGAAAACTTCAAATAAGATTTTTTTTCAAAAAATTATATATTTAATTTATGTTGCGTTGATTGCGAAGTTGTTAAATACAAAGCTTACGAACGTCGGTTTTATTTCCACGCCTGTAGCTTGCAGATACGATGAAACTTTCATCCGAAGCTTTCGCTACTGAGGCAGACGAAACAAATTGTGGATTTATGCCGTGCTGCTGGGTATTGCGCCCTTTCACTAAAACAATTCCACTTTAACGAACGAAAATTATAATTTTCCTGAAATAAGCCTCGTTATTTTCTCTTATATCTTCTTTATATATATTGTATGATCAATTAATACAATTAAAACTGCTTCCAGACAATGTTTACTTTTAAATCGTAAACATAAAATACCCACATGAAATGTTCATCTTATTTTTAAAAGCTACATCGCTCCGTCATACTTGAAGAACATTAAGGCCAAGATAAATAGTCGTTGCTAAGCATTAGTCAAAATACTACTCTTGAAGTACGACTTGGTTTATTAAAGTACCTACTAAAATAAACATTAGCACGAGCTAACCCAAAGTTTAACTTTTCAATGGGGCTTGAGTAGCGTTCGCAATTAATCAGATTTAGATTTTAATTTCATCAATAACTAAATTCAACTAATTTTTCTATCACACTTGATTTTATAGTTATTTGAATTAAAAATAAGCCAAAATTATCTACGTTATATTTGAAAAAAAGTTTCTCCACATTAAAATATTAATTTAACTGCATACAATTCATTCTGACAACTGAAAGCA
>JWHW01057624.1:379032-404242 GCA_000931545.1 Papilio glaucus
CCCGCTGGAATCATTTGAACTTGATTTCGCGTAGAATTATAGGGGAAATATGTTTTTATTGTCAAAACGTAGTAGTAACATATATCATTGCGTGGCAACCGATACTTGGTTATATCTGTATATCTCTCGGGATGTGTTTTTTAGCAATCGAAAATATTCTATGTCCTTTTCTGTACCCCTAGCAAGGTGTAAATACATATTTCTTCTATACATGTGTGACTAAACTATACATGTGATACTGGGATGGCTTAGATTTACCTGTAGGATTCTAGGAGATTTTTTTTAAATTGTACGACGAATAACGAAAGGATGAACCCGCTTATAGCAGGCAAAACAACGTCTGTTGATTCCGCTAATAGTAAGTAAAAGGTAATGTAAGATACAACATAAGTAAAAACAAGCCCGTAGTAGAGAGATATGGCAGATTTTTGTTAGAAATCAATACTGTAACTTCTCTTATTCTATTTACTTCTAATCCTACTAAAGATTTATACAACTATTGCTTGGCAGTTAATTGGCATCTCAAATGTTGCCCTCTTGTTATATGGACAACAGAAACAATTTTATGAAAATTATTGAAGTAATATTTCATAAAGACGCGCTCTAAAAGTTGTATTATAAATTGAATATAAAATTCACGCTGAAATTTGCTCCTACCAGTTCCTTGTTACTTCTAAGCTCTAAGAAGGATTCTCTGTACTACATATGAAAAAGCTTTTAAGACTAGCAGAGCGGAACCATATATCGCAAAATCTCTATTGTTATCTGGTTGCTGTGTTTCTAAACGAACTTGATGTTGGAAAATCATTTAATTGATAACACCACTCTTCACAATGATGCCTATTTTTAAAGAATTAGAAATCTTCTAAATCATACTCGCTCGAATCGTTACATCCTACTCGCTTTGCATCCTTTTTCTATTTGCTTGGCTAATAAGGCCGTGATGTGATGTTAAATAGCATGTATAACCTTCTTTAATAATTAATTATTATATCACTATATAAGATTTGTCAAATCCGATCTGTAGTTCCTCGAATTGACGCGTTCAAACAAAATATACAGCGTATCGTTAATACAACAAGTAGAAATTAAACTTTTTTAGTACATCACCAATTGAATTATGTTATTTTAAAATAAAACGGACGAGAGGAAATGGAATGACGTGAAAACATTGTTACGATCATGTACGTATGTCGTGCGTTATTTTATCAGCCGTCGACAGACAGGCGTTTGGTGTATTTCGTATATTTTTTTATTCTTCCTGCTATGAATTTGTCCGATACTAAAAATGAACAAAGACATAGTTTAGAAATATAAAATCTTATTAACTGTGCAAGATAAATGTTGGTTTTGGGTATTTGGATTTTTTGGAGATTTTGCACAAATTATTATTGATACAGTGTATTTTTAATATCCAACCCGCACATCATTCATTAAAACACCACTTCTGGACTCAGGCCTCTGTTTTAGTCAGAATTTTAAAACATAAACATCACAACATCACAACAACACTGTGGAAGTGCTCAGGGATTACATGAAAATTCTACCAACCCAATTAGAATATTAGTTTATTTACAGCTAAGGATTGGAATAAGCTTTCGATGTCAATGCTACCTTAAACAATTTTGGGATTTTAAAACATTTGGTACCAAATAAAAGATTACACGATTGTTATCATAGCAACGGCTCACACTATGCAAAACTTTGCTAATTAAAATACACAGTCAGTCATAAGGACTGCTGACAGAAGTGAAAATTCATGACCGGTTGGAAAGCGCGACAATAGTTCAAAATTGAAATAAATGATAAACAAAATAAGCACTTATATCCTAACAATAAAATTTTAAATTACATACAAGAAAAATAAACGAAAAATGTTTGTAGAAACTGTTCCATATTCAAATAGATATTTTGCTGACGCGTGTTAAGTATTTTGTTCACTTGAACCTATAACATCTACCCCTACCAAATCTAACGCGGCTAAAATAGTTTTCACTTAAAAATGCCTGTAATTCGTAGCACCTAAATATACCTGAAAAATAAAGCTCTTATGAAAGTTTTGTTACGAAAACATACATTAAGAAAATCAGTGTAGTAGCTACATTACTCTGGAAAGAGTATTGTATTCCAGTTTCTCTGCGTAGTTAATGAAGGTAATTAGAAACCCTATTAACGTTAACAAGGCACGAGTTATTCTGACTTAGTCTTTAGGACTAACAACGCATCTACTTCTGTTTGTAGAATCTGTTTCAAAGAATTTAAAGACAAAGATTAATAATTTGTTTCCAAGGATTTAGGTTTAAAATCTTAACAAATGTTGACATATCAAATGTTGTTATGTTTCGTAGTCATTTGAAGCAGAGCAAAACTATATTTCTTTGTGTAAGGCGCAACTTCGGCATCACGTAGAATACTGCTCGCATTTCTGGGCTGGAGCTCTCCAATACCGGTGTCTTCCATTTGACCCCGCATACAACGGAGAGCTATTCGAATCATCAACGCTTTTTACTAAATGGTTTGATCCTCGTCGGTGATCACTTATTGTAGGCTTCCCACCGATCGTTTGCATCCTTATCCTATAAAAAGAATACAACTTTACGTCGTATTAGTCGTTTTGGCTTTGAGATATCCGACACTGTTTCTGTTTTTACAGTTTTAGGAACGATGTATTTAAATACTTTGCTAACAATAATTTATTTTATGTACCAAGATGTGCAAATATAACGCAATACAATAATTTCAATATATTATCAATCGTAATGATTCACAATAAATGAGAATAAAGTTCGTATTCGGCTTAATTCAGCTCGAGGCTTTGTTATTGGCAGAATAATCGATGGATTTAATTAATTAAAGGATTATCCGATTCTCGTCAAGTGAATATAAAACGATAAAATATTTCAATAATTTATTTGAACATTTCTCCTTTGTGTTTGATGATACAAGAATATAGTTGAAAAATAATTATTTGTATAAACGTCACACATTATCCGTAACGCAAATAATAGTCCGGTGAAAATAATTGCAACCCTACCAAAACCCTTGCAAAGATTAAAAAAGAAGCTAAAAATTTACATAAACGTTAGGGATACCATAATAAAGAAATTGTGAAAAGTCCCCATCGATCCCATAGTGGCAAATAGTTTTATTCGAGGTGAAAGTTTAAATATGGAGTTTTTGGATTTTTAACCGAAACGGTTAGCTTTATTATAAAAATAGCACTAGTGCTAGCATATGGTTCACGACAATAGTCGAATGGATTCGAACCGACGTCCAAGCTATGCATGTATTGCTGTCCGTACACTTTAGTAGGCTTTTGTAGGCATCAATAAGTTGCACAAAATCTCACAGTATATAATCTATAATAAATCTAATAGAAATAGCACATACCCTCGTTACGGCACGGATATGACTACCTAAAAGATATTTTTTTACGAAAAAAATATTATAGTTGCTTGATGCAAAAGTTTTTTTAAATGTAGCCAGTCTTCAAAATGTATGTTAACTAAAACTTCTAAAGTTAATTAAAATAAGTTGATACTTGAAAGAAACATATTTAAATGTTTTAATTTGACATGAAGCATGTTGCTTAACTAAGGCGCCAGTTAAAATTCTACTTATATAATATACAACATTCTTTGTACAGAATATTTCCTTTGAAAGCATCGCGCCACATGCGATATACGAAGTAATTCTAAAACCGACATTCCTTAATTGAAATCTGTCGCATCGAATGGATTTATGCTATAATTAATAAAACCACCTTAGAGTATGTAACATGTACTTAAAATAAAGTAACATTTAATATACATATGCGGTTAGTGCGTTTTCACATCTCTTGTCTTTGAATAAAATTAACTTTTATATTTATCCTATATGGTATATGTGTGACAGTTAGTGATTTAACTAAGAATCTAATGGTATTTGTGGTAAATCTAACTTTATGTTTTAATCGAAAATTATATATTTAGGGGTGTTAGATTTCGGGAGCAGGAACTTGAAATCGAAATATTTTGCACTTGATCGAGTTATTTTTTCACTGTTCACAATAACGCCACTTCATTATAAAGGAATTCGCCACTTTCAAGATAAAAGAAAATGATAATCCATTATAACCTTAACTTGGACTTAATATACGAAAACAACACAAATGTCATTTTAGACTAGAGCAGGATGAAGGTACCTTATTCAGTTGTTCATCGCTCTTTTGAAATTAGGATCACGTGACGAGATTTCTCGCTGCATAGTAACGAGCGATTGCTTAAAGAACCTTCACAATTTTTACTTATAATTTTGTATAAGTGTGACAAACACGGCGTCATTAGTGGTTAAAAATTGTTAAATGCACGAAAATTTCACTTCCGATTTTTCTTTTGAAGTGTTGTGTGCTCTTGTGATTCTTCCGACGACCTGCTTATACGAAGACTTACGCATATTTATTTTGGGCATCGAGTTTTGTATACCTTTGAAATTTCTATTTTAATTTTCTCAGGAACAATGTCTTCCCTTTTAACGGCTGTAGTATTAGAAGGAAGCTGGAATACTCCCTTCTAATCCCTCACCCGCAACCACCCCCCCTAAAATCGAACTCCCGAGATATAAAAACAAAAAAAATATCAAATAATTAGGTTAGCAGTTTGAAACATATTACTTTATTTAAAATAATCTACTCACCGTCTATCTTGGCTAAATTACGTTATGATACGTTTGGTCCTTAGGACCATGGCGGCCTACCTCTCAGAGAGATCGCTCGGGTACCCAACCAGCGGGGGCTGGTCTAAGCCGATGTAATGCCTGTGGAACATCGGGTACGACTGGGTGCTATGCGGAATTGTTCTGCAGGGTGTTGAGGTCGTGTGTTACGCGGACGATACCCTCGTGACGGCTCGCGGCCGCATAAAGGATAGGGAGGCCCAGAGTGACCCAAATGATGGTAGTGAGCGGAGCTTATATCGGCATCGGGCGTACGATGAAGTACCTAGGACTCGTCCTCGAGAGGCGATGGAAGTTCGAAGAGCATTTCCGGCTTCTTGTTCCAAAAGCTCGTGGGAGCGGCTGCCGAATCTGGGCGGATCGAGCTCACGGAACACTCGGCCCAGCATACGCTGGACTCGTTCGTCCACTAGTCGACCCAGCGCGCCGCACTTGTGGCAGAAGTGGGGACCGATCTCTCGTTGCCCGCTATCATTCATGCCATTGTGTGCAGCGAGAGGTCCTGGAACGCCATCGCCTTCTTTTGTGAGGAGGTGATGGCGAAGAAGGAGGCGGCAAAGCGGCGGCGGGAGGACGACGCAGTCGCGTACCCTCTCCGCCGTCGCAGAGCAGGGCGCAGGCGACATGCGCACGACCGCTACCTGTCTCCCTAATGAAGAGCTCCGGGCGATGGAACTGAGGATCACATCGCCCGTCGAGACGACCTCGGGCTGGGAGGCGCACCATTATGTTCCTAGTGCGCCTTAGATGAAATATGAGGACTCCGAGTCCCCGCTTTGGAGAGACTGCTTCGCCGGACAACGCCGGCTGGGTCGAAGATTGCGCAAGTGTTCCCTTGACCCAGTCAATTGGCGACGCGAAGGAACATCGCTGGGTTGGATGGCCCCATACCATCTGTTCCCCCGAACAAGGGAGTGCATAAGGTGCATTTTCCACACATAAAAAAATGTTTTGGTTAGGTTAGGTCACGTTTTACTTAGGTAAGGTTAGGTTCGTTTTTGTTAGGATTTTTTTATGGGATAAGGTGGCAAACGAGCGAGCGGATCACCTGATGTTAAGTGAACGCTGCCCATAGACATCCGCAACAAGCAAATGTGTTGCAGATGCATTGCCTACCTTTAATGGACAGAGGAGGGCATAAACAAGAATAAGGATATTTCCTTTTCCCTGTTAACCCCTCCTCGTCCAATCCTCTTCCCCTTCCCCTCCTATCCTGATAAGGAAAGGGTGGGAAGAGGAAGAGGACTGAAATTAGGCCTCTGGCACCTCACTCATTAGACGAAACGCAGAATACTTCTACTTCACGCCTGTTTTCTGTGAGGTCGTGATATTTCACCGGTCGAGCCGGCCCATTCGTGTAACAGATGTTGTTGTTGCGGGCTCTACCACTGTTAAAAGGTTTTTTTAGCGGGAGCGTTTTAGATTTCAGGACATTTAGATTTTTTAAGATTCTTCATATGCAGTTACGAATACTTTTTATTTTATTCGTTAATTTTAAATAATAAATCTGGAGCAAAATATGTATTGCTTTGTCCAGCCAACTACGCGATCTGTTATAGTTCCTAAACCTTAAAATAACAACATACTCTTTCGGCAATACAACCCTTATTTATAGTTAGTCTACATTTCAAATTCAAATTAATATGTACCAGATAGAACAAAAGACAGTATAAACCCATAGATACGTTGTCGCTTTTATCTCTTGAAAAAACATTTAATAGGTATTAATTAGAGGTAGATACGAGCTTAGCATGTCAGTTAAGTTAGGTTCGGTGGGTATTCTGGACAAAGTTAATCCTTTATCTCTAATACCCGACACACATGAAGTTATGATTGCCTTCGCGACGAATAGACGTGTTGCATTCCGTGCCTATAAAGTAATCTGAACTAAGATACAGTACTCATCTGTTGGCATTCACCGTTGCGTTGGCATGCGCACAGAATTTAAACGTGTTCATATTTTTATATATAACCGTGTCAATATTTTATTAAGTAGCTTGAGCATATTGCAAGGGTACACGAGGAATGTTGAGGAATGAATAAATGAGATGCAACGTCGGTAGTTTTGGCATAAAGACTGAAGAAAAAATGTTACCAATACCAGATTTATTGATGTTTTATATAAAGATAACAAGAAAAGTTATGATAAAACTAGCTGTGCTCCGCGGTTTCACTCGCCCTGCAGTTTTACTTAAAGGAAATTATATTACCTACGTAATACTACCGTAACCTCATCATCATCTCACTGCCCTATTCCCGCGTATGTGGAGTCGACACAGTATGGCCGTAGCACAGTTAAATTGATATACCTTTTTTATTTATAAACCGATTGAGATAAAACAAACACACAACAAAAAAACAAAAACAAATGTTAATTGAAGCTTATCACAATACATTAGTGAAAACCGCACGCAAATCTGTTAAGCCGTTTCTGAGATTAGCGGTAACAAACGCACAGACAAACAGACATACAGACAAACAGACAAAAATTCTAATAATCATTGTTTTGGGTTCTATTGCGTTTATGAAGGCCCCTAATAATAGTTTTTCTCAAATATCTTCCATATACAGACAGCGATCAGTTACATTTTTATTATATGTATTAAGATATATAGAATATATATTAAGAACTTAAATATATATATATATATATATATATATAAAGAAATTTGTTTCTTTTAATGTATAATTCTTTGTTTAGATTCGCTTAATGTGACTTAATTAATTTCATTTCATTTCGCTTTTTAATTATTTCTGAGTTTTAAGCGGCAAAATAATAAGCCAATATGAATCCCAATATACGAGTACGATAGTAATGAGACCTCAATCTTGAAAATCGGTCAAGCTGTTTAAGCCGCAGGTCCCAATGGAACGGACTTACATACATCAATGCATAAATACATGTATACATAGATACAGGAAATAATTTAATTATTATTAATAAAAATAAATAAATAAATATGCGCTCACGCCCGTAACCCAGAGGGTTAGGTGAGATCATGGATTTCCATTTGGCGCGATCCTGGCACACCCCTTTTGCTTCTTCTACATTCATACATCTACGCATACATGCTCATCGGTTATGGGTGTTCCTTATATCGCCATTTTTTTAGTAAGTCACTAATTTGATTAGTATTATTACCCCCTGACAGTCGGGCAAAAAGAACTTAAATGTAGTATTATAAAACGTTCTCTTACAAATAATATCTGTATAAAATGTTGTTACCAACGAACGAAAACATTAACTCAGAGTGGGGAATATAATAAATCTTGGCGTCCATTAACTCTTGGTCATTACAAAACGGGTCAGTAATGAATTGACCTTCAGCTCAAGGTGAATTTTAAATTGTCATGTAAACATAATAAAAAATCTTCTCGTTCTTAAATTTATTTTTATTTAAGTGATACAATTCTTCATTCTCACGGTCACTTAAAATGAAAGTTTCTTATGTATTTGTTTCGTAGGAGCCAAATATTCGAATACAAGTTTGAATATTTGGATAGACAATAGAATAAACGCGATATCTAAATATAAATTGAAAAATTGGAAAGGCCCCTACGAGCATTCGTCGAAATGATCTAAATACATTGAAAATAAAGTGAAAAAATTGTTTGTCTCGTGTGGATTATTCGATGTCGCCTTGTTCCAGGCAGTAATACTTGAAAACAAGTTCCTATGTTATATTTACTTACATAAACTAGTTTAAAACTATGGCAAGTTGCTTCAACATCTTCGAAAAGAATGAAAACTCTATTTTAACATTAAATGTGAATTTTATTTTCAAGTGAACGTATAACATCGTGTACTGGTGTAATAATAAATAATCGAAAGAAGCACACACGCTTGATGGGTTTGTTAACTTACGTGACAAAGTAAAACTTTATTTAATTGGGACCACTTAGCTTTATGAATGAAAACCTCGAAAGTGTAATTTTATATCTATCGTATGAGTAACTAAAATACTTTGCGTAAAAGAATTAAGCTCCAACGTGATGTGGTATGGATTTCTCATAAAATTATGTATTTCCCACATAAAGACGTTCAACTGAAACTAATGGCGCGTTAATAATTCGCACAAGCCTTCTATTCATTGTAAGTTCTTTGAAAATTAGAATTACAGGATTCTGGCAAGATGCCTTTTGGCAGTAGATCTTAACCTGGTTATTGTTCGAAAATATTGAAATTTTAAACTCAGATTAATTTCCTTTTAAATTAATAACAAAATAAATCCTTTGTAGTTCGGTTATATTAGTTTCACCCGTATGAATGTAACGGAATCTTTGAACATGATTTTGCCCCACTTTGAATGATCAGATTTGAATCAAACTTTGCACTCTCGTCGAAAACCCTAACAATGCAATAATTCAATCAAAATATCTGAGTATCCTGATTAGATTCGCCAGGATTCATAAATTTCTTTTCGTATCCTTTGTTTTAGTTGACACGAGCGACATCTATTAGGCCGCTACATAATTAGGATCAACTTTACCATAACTTGACATACCAGATTTCGCTACTTGCAAATTGATTAGTTGTAAAAACACGCTTTGAGCGATTATCAATCTAAAAATTAAAAAAATAATAATTAGCCTAAAAATAAAATTACTGATGAGAAAATTAATGTCACTATTCTAAAAGCGTGGGGTGCTTTATAAAAAGAAAGGAATAAAGGAAAGGGAAGACCTACTCAGTGGATAATTTTTCATAATCGAAAAAATAATCCGGACAGTCCGGACTGGGAATTAAACCCATATCTATTGGTAACGAAACGCAGAGCTAGTTTGAAAAGGTCCTACGTAGCACCCCACGTTTTAGAATAGTGACATTAATTTTCTCATCAGTAATTTTATTCTTATGCTACGAATTATTTTTTACTTTTAAGTTTGATTATCGCTAAAAGCGTGTTTTTTGTTTTTTCAACAATCAAAAATTCTAGGTTTTGATTGAAAAAAAAAACGAAAAGAGAAAGAATTATCTTATTATAAAAATCGTACCGTAAAGTTTCCATATGGACATAAATAAATCAAATGCTATTGCTTAATTGGTATCACAGTAAAAAGACAAAAAATATCGTCATATCAGTAAGCCGCAGCTGACAAAACAGAATATAGTTAAGCTTCGTTTTGTGAGTTTTAATCCAACAAACATAGCAAACTACGTATTTTGGATGTTCCCGTAGACAAAACTTTATTTTATACTTTAGGGCAGGAGCAGACAAGACGAATTTCTTATCGATGTCCATAAAAAACATAAGAGACCTCCAAACGTATGAAAAATGGGGGAAAATAAGAAAATATTATTTAAATTAATATGAAGGTATATTTTATAGTATTTGGTTAGAACCTTCCGCGGACCGCATGCAGACCGCGAGCCTCCTGTTGCCGATCACTGCTCTGTATTGATGTGTGTATTGAATTTATATGCCTATAATAAATGAAATCAGCTATTAAATAATTAAGTGCCTTCTGTAGTACTTACAGTATCATGTAAGTATTTGTAAACTTCGTAACGCACCCAACCAACTAGATATTTGTATCAACGTATTACTTTTATATTGTACTATTGTACTATCCACTATTGAAATTGATGTATTCAAACTGACACAAATTAAAAACCCTAAAAATAGCATTTTTAGGGTTTTTAGACGAATTGATAACCTCCTCCTTTTTGAAGTCCGTTAAAAATTACCTTCCTACTTAAAAGAACCCACTAAACAATTAGGTTTACATCTAAATAAAGACCGGTGTAAAAATTGTTCCTCTCCGCTACAGTAAGTTACAAATAAAAAAGTTATGAGAGCAATACTTCGATTTCTTCTTTTAAGTATTTTATTTTAGCATAATTTCCTCAATAATTTAGACCCTGCCAATGCTTCGTAGTGCTTAAAAATATCCCAGCTCCAGTCAGCGACACGGATGCCTTAATTGTAATTGTCAGGCATTTTGATTCCGATTGTGGCTCCTTTGTTTATTTGATTTTGTGTTCAGTAAGCCTGCGTGCAGTTCATATGCATATTTATTAACGTCAGCAAGAAATGTTCTTTAAGGTTTCTCTTTTAAAATCCACAAAGACTATTGTGGCTAAGATTTACCAGTAATTTAACAATAATAAATTTTAACCCTACTTAGATACGTGGTTCATTTGTAGCTATATAATTAACAATGAATTTATACCTTGTGCCTTTTACATTTACATGTTGAGACTTATATGTCTAATAATAAGTAGATAGTAAGATATCAGCAGTTTTTTAAATTATTTAACGAGTCTTACAAAAAATTGCAAGATAAAAATATATAGACGATAACATATGGACAATTTATCTTTCTAATGAAATTAAATGCAAGGAACTAAATTTTTGACAATTTTTCAAACAATAAGCTTGATGAATCACGATATATTGTTCCTAAAGAAAAGAGTTATTTATTAAGTTTCACGGGTTGTTACACAATTGCTCAATTATAGCTTTACTAAACATGAAATTCGCTTAGGTAGATATAATATACGAAAATAAGAAAATAAATGCTATGTAACTGCTATAAGAGGTTTTAAATAGTAATATATTTTTGTATAAGTTAGTGGTTTTGAAATTAATCCGGAACAAACGAACAAATCTTTAACATGTGCCAAAAATCCTCTTCGCTGCCGCAAAACAAAAATAAAATAAATCAGGTTACAGAGTCGCTCAGGAATTCTATTTCTGCCGTGAAGTTGTTACGTTGACGTGATATTTTTATAGAACGTTTGTGAACTTTTTAGCACTAATATTTTTTTTTACGGAAATAGGCAAATGAAATACCCGATAGTAAGCTTCAACACATAAACCCCCGCAATAAGCTTACATAATGTAGACGCATTGCCAGCCTTCATATGGAAAGGAGAATGGGTTCCCAATTACCTTATTCACTGAGAAATCGTAGAAATACACCTCTTCTTACCGCCGTACGTTTTCTTTGTGGATGTCGTACTTCCAGTTCGAATTAAACCCTTCATGCAGCATCAAAGCTTCTCTGTGACTCTACCGCTGATTTAAATTACTAAATAGATACATAAAAAATATTTAAATTGCCCAATGAAAAATCAAAAAGAGAATCACAGTTTATTTCAGCGTGGTGGAAGAAAAATAAAAGCGTGTTACAAAATAATCGAGTCGTAACTGAATTAATGTACTAAGAAATCCAAAACAAACATCTTGATCAATTTTAACAGCACGTGCAATAATATCAAACAGTTGAAACACAGGGTTGTTAAAACCGGTTGCCGACGACAAAGCTCCGGCAAACAATGTATAAACTCGAGCTTCAATTCAATGAACTTTCGTCACGGGCAGCACACACCGTAAACTTCATTTAGCTCACCCCTGTCAAAGTTTATCGGAAGTAGAATATTGTGTTCATCGAATTCTAATATTCTCAATTTAAGTATTGCTATGGTAACTTAAATATTATGAGGTGACAAATTTTGTATTAAGTAACTGCAATATCAATTTAAAAGAATTTTATATGTATTTCCCTATGGCACGACATCACTCTTGAACGTTTGGACTGATTTCGATAATTCTTTTGTTTTTTGTGTTATTGTCTGGAGGTTCTTATGAAATAAAAAATAAGAAATTTGCGCGGGAAATTAGAAAATTTAAGAAAACTTCACGACCTTATTAAGTTTTCTAATGTAGGTTACCTTAGCGCTTTTGACATAACTGTCTGTCGTTTGCTCCTGGTCTACAGTCTACCTCAGGTTTAACAAAACTAAGACCAACCAGAAGAACGAATCTAAGTTTTCATTAAAATCATCAGTAGTCAGTAGGTAGTTGATACTGCAGTTATATTTTTTTTACCAACGCTTTGATAGTTATATATTTATATTTGCAGTCGGCGTCAGCCACGAAAATAACAATATACGAGGATGCCTTAATACAACTATTTTACAAAAGGTTATACTATACTAGTCTCACTAATTATTTTAATCCTATCGCTACCCAACTGGAAAACCAACTGTGCCATTTTAAACATTCCCTGTAAATTTCATTGAAATCGGTTCAGCCATTTCAAAGTCCATAGGATACATACACACACATAGCCTTTTATATAAATATATCGATAGACTATATGAAAATCTCACTCGATTGTTCCCCTCATACCCTCTCACCGGGAACTCGCGTCGCCAGTGCCCTTACTTACAGACTTAACAGTTGACGCGATTACCTGGATGAACGTTTGTATGGAGAAACTACCGGTGCGAAGCCTGGGCGGGGCGCTAGTAAATTAAAAGTTACTCGGTTCTTAATAGTAAATAATAAATATAATATACCAACCTTTTTTAGTATGTTTCACATTGGCCTCGTCTCTGAGAGAGGTAAGGAGCCGGTTTTTTTTTGGTTTCGGGGGGGGGGCCGGCCTAGTGCGGGTTGGTGGATGTCACATGTCTTCAAATTTGGTCGCTCTGAGACATCCTCACGATGTTTTCTTTTACCGTTTTTGGAGCAATGGTGATGAACTTACACAAAGTAAAGCCCCAGCCTGGGTTCGAACCCACGACCAGCAGTACGTAAGACGGGGCCTATATTACTGGGCTACCACTGCTCTCCCCACATGGTTCCTACTAAGAGTGATAAGCATAAAAACAAAATGAATATGTTATTCAAAAAATGTTGAAGTGACATTGGACTCCAAAAGGAAGCCATATTCAAAATAAAACACATACAAGGCCACCGTGTTCTTTAATATTTTTTTCATAACATTTCATATTAAAATATATGACGTATAAGTATTTGTCTTCACATATGTATCTGTGTAACTGTACCAAGAAGCTCTTTTTTGTTGAGTAACAATGTGTTGTTGTGTTGTGTGTGTGTAATTGCTCGGTACAATATTTTCTGACAACATTCCGTTCGATACTTACATTCTTTCACGTTTCCTCCTGCACAAATGCGGTCTGAAGCATTTATTGTCTGTTGGTTCAGTTTTCAACTTTTCCTTTTTAATATACCTATATATGACACATCATAGCAAAGTTTCTATTTATCTTTAAATCAAAATACAGTTTACATGCCGACCAGATCACTCCTCCATACCTTCTATCAAAATAGTTGTTAGACTTTAATCGACCACTAACCAATATCTCTCCCATATATATGTTGTTGTTGCGGGCTCTACCTCTGAGACTATATCGAGAAAATCTAATATGAAGCTATTATTTGTAATATTTATTTTTTACCATCCAATATTCTTATATAATAATAACCTTGTTCTTATCTAATAACCACCTCGTGATCAATCACAAGTGAAGTGGACTAATCGATTGTGTAATTATCTTACAGCTGTTAAAGGATTATGTTTAATGTGTATTATTTCGTTCTATTGTAGTTTACTACTAATCTGTAAGTTTGTTAGTCCTGTAATATAAGCCATTATATATGAAAAAAATCGAAAGTAGTTCACATAATTGAGATCAAGTAAAGGCTGAAGTGGAAATAGGCTCACGAGGAGAAAAGTCTTGCAGCAGCAATTGCAGTTGCGGATCCACGAGTGGGCCAACCCCACGGGGGGGTGACCCTCCTATGGGCAGGTTTCTAATTTAAAGATCATTTAGGCAGTACTCTACAAACATTCAACTGTCCAGATTTTTTCTAAGATATCGCTCAATCTGCGAATTGTAAAGTTTACACTTCTGAATGTACTTACAATTCGACGCGTTAACGACAGTTAGTATTTAGTAAGAATACCAATAGCGTAAGCCTTCTATTTTATTCAAGTCACGTTCATGTATTTACAGTGACTCTCAATCTTAAACTACGTAATGCTAGTTTATTCTACGCTCTATGATAGAATAACTATTAATCATAACAATTACCTTATTTTATACATATATGCACATTATATATCTAACTTTAAAGCAAAGACTGAAGACACCGCTCCACGATTTCAACGGTATATCTCACTCACAACTCAAAGACTTTCCGTCTCATTAATCGAGACTAATTCAGTAGCTGTGACATGTGACTGGCCCATTATATATACTGTTGAAGCTGGTAGAGTGATTCAACAGTGGTAGAGCCAGCAACAACAACATCTATGGCACGAATGGCTCAACTTGACCGGCTGGTTTCTGATTACTTAGGTGTCGGAATTCTAATTCTGGTCCACTTCCCCTTCCTACAGTAAAGCATCTACAACTCATTAGCTTGTTGCAGATGCCTATGGCTAGCTGTCACTTAATATTAGGTAAACCGCCTATTTGTTTGCCACCTTCTATAAAAAAGCTATCACCTGCAGTGCTATCTATAACTTCCAACCAATTATGTTGGCTCTTAAAACAACAAGGTAAAGTTGAGCAACACTAAGCCAAACCGCAATGAAACTCGTGTTACATGTTAACAAATTACGTACCGTCTCGTTTATTTACAGACTCAAAAGCAGATCTACATATAACTTAACTATGTTTGTGTTCAAGTGTATTTTTGAATTTGGAACAGTATAAAAAGCTGTTATGACTTTTGCCCCCTGGAACGTCCAGTGGACAAAAGTATATATAGTTATCAGCAAAGATGTCACATACCTTCAGATAGAGCATCCGAGACCCAACATCTTAAGCAAAAAATCCAGCTCAGTAATGCGTTTCCCAGATCGTCGATACGCAGGTAAACATTCACGGCACAAATCATGATTCACTTTTGAATGTAGAATTTGTATGGAACGCGGTATAAAAATCTTTGATTATCAGACAGGTTCGCTATTCTCTTTCATTTATCAAACTTATTAAGTAGTAGTCTCCCAAATGTAGACACAAGATAAGAATAATAAATTGGCAAAAAAACACTCAAATGTCAACCCATAGACATAGATTGAGAAGAGAGACATTAGAAATAGAAGTGGAAAGGAGGATCGGAAGGCATCTGGTAAATCTAAAGACTCGGAAGTATGTAACAATTCTGTTTCAGGCCAATATTCTGTAGGTCATTGCTATTGGTGATAGCTCCACAACTACCTCAGTCGCAGGCTAAGGACATACATAGTATACAGTAAATAGTGTACATTACAAGGTTTGTGATGTCACATTCAATAACAAAAAAGATTAATGTCGAAACGGGACATTATTTAATCAATAAGATAGAAATAAATATTCTAGGTTTGTTAAATATGACAGTGAATTAACTAAAATAAAATACTTTGAAGAAACTCTGGAATATTTGTTAAATAGGACTAATATATTTCTTGCTGCTCGCTGCCGTAAAATATAATTCAAGCCAATAAGACAAAAATAGTTAACAGTACTAAAAACTGTATTTAAGGCTTGTTGGCTACTTAGCAATTCCGCTGAATAGCTTCAAGCGAAACGCATTTCCCGGCGGAACATTTTTGCAGTTGGTTTTATTGAAACGTGAGAAGAAAAGTTAAGAAAAAAGTTGCTAGCATCTTTCAATGGACCGGACCGGACCGGAAATGAACGCGCCTGCCGCAAGATAAATGAGAATGCGCTCAAGTAGGCAGGTCGGAGAAAAGAAAAACATTATACCGTAAATAATTAATTTCTATAGCAAAAGTAATGCCAAACCAAATTTTATTGATTTGTACAATAAATACATTAAAAGCGTCTATCATATATTTTAATGACTTAATTATAAGTCATTAAAAATATGATGTCTTTGCACAATGTTGTTGCAACATCAGGTGACTACTAAAACATTATTTTATTCAGTCTTTTCATGAAGGTACATATAAGGTACGTCTCATTTGTCTAAAACTCTACCACCGGTATCTTATTATAATCCTTTGCCGTACAGACAATAAAAATTCAAATCGCTGGACAAATGCGAGGTGAAAGATGTTACATACCTCCAGAAAGCTAAAAGTGAAGCCACTTGAGTCGCCAATTGGTGACTTCATAAAATCCCATAGTCAGCCGTTTCCCGCTGTATGGATTCAAGGTCTTCGTGTTTGTAATCAATTATCAGTAATATTTTGTACAATTAAAGAAGAGACTCGCCTTTCGTTTAAGAAGGTTTAATTTTTGGAAACACGATATCTGGAGGTATCTATTAGTCTATACCTGAGCGAGGTAGATTACAAACAAAATGATTGGGCCGTATGTTACATAAAACTTCATATGGTAGAATAAAGTCGTTATTGTGATAACCAAATTAAAGTATAATTTAATAGATAAATACAATTTCACCGAGTTAAGTTATAGAAATTAAAGGATTAATGTAAGGTTAAAGTTTCACTAACTGCATTAGTGCAGTTCATTGATCTGAATTTAGATTTAGACGTTTCCTAGCAGCTTATTGTTTGCAAGCTGGCTGCTCATCGACGTATCGAACTGCGGTCCTAACTAGTCTAACACAAAATGGATTTACTGTAATTTTATTTTACAAAGCAAAAAAGTTTTCATATCTGGAATATACTGTAATTGACGACCAATACCAATTGATAACAATTTGTATAAGCCATTTAAAAAAATGGCTTTACTCTATATCCATATCCAAATCCAAAAAATATAATATATATTGAATTAGATGACATTACCGCATCAATCGATGGCGTGGTAGCAGACAATGTCTAAAACTTAAATTTATTACAATTACTATTTGTATACGAACCTAAAGTGACTACTTATGCTATTCCACTACTACAGTATAGAAAGACTACGTAAAACGATATGTATACTGTTTATTTTAAATTACATCGGTATTTAGAATAAGTAATGAAGCAATTTTATAAGACATGTGCTGAAAATAAACAAATATTATTTGCATCCACATACATGAAACTTCTACGTTCTATTTGTACGTACCCTGTTCCTGACGCGTGCATACATATTCGTAAAATGTTTGCATATCTGCATGGGAATATTTCAGATTTTATGCGTTTTTCATATTGAATATACTATCAGATATTTCTTGTTAATTATTTAATATTGTACATCTGGGTTTTTGAAGTTATACTTGTTTAGGCGCGTTATAAAAAAAATGACGACAGTGAAATTTTAAGTAGCGCGCGCATCACTTTATCACAAAAGTAACAGGTTGAAGCTGCCCAAGTCTCGAAACAAAAGTAACAGATTGAAGGTGCCCAAGACTCGAAACAAAAGTAACAGATTGAAGGTGCCCAAGACTCGAAACAAATGTGACAGGCTGAAGCTGCCCAAGTCTCGAAACAAAAGTGACAGGCTGAAGCTGCCCAAGTCTCGAAACAAAAGTGACAGGCTGAAGCTGCCCAAGTCTCGAAACAAAAGTAACAGGTTGAAGCTGCCCAAGTCGCGAAACAAAAGTGACAGGCTGAAGCTGCCCAAGTCTCGAAACAAAAGTAACAGGTTGAAGCTGCCCAAGTCTTGAAACAAAAGTGACAGGCTGAAGCTGCCCAAGTCTCGAAACAAAAGTAACAGGTTGAAGCTGTCCAAGTCTTGAAACAAAAGTAGCAGGTTGAAGCTGTCCAAGTCTCGAAACAAAAGTAACAGGTTGAAGCTGCCCAAGTCTCGAAACAAAAGTGACAGGCTGAAGCTGCCCAAGTCTCGAAACAAAAGTAACAGGTTGAAGCTGCCCAAGTCGCGAAACAAAAGTGACAGGCTGAAGCTGCCCAAGTCTCGAAACAAAAGTAACAGGTTGAAGCTGCCCAAGTCTTGAAACAAAAGTAGCAGGTTGAAGCTGTCCAAGTCTCGAAACAAAAGTAGCAGGTTGAAGCTGTCCAAGTCTCGAAACAAAAGTAGCAGATTGAATCTGCCCTTGTCTCGAAACAAAAGTAACAGGTTGAAGCTGCCTAAGTCTCGAAAAAAACTACCAACAAAATAGAAATAGAACCTCTATTAGTCGCGCATGTTGGCACGCTCGTCGCCTCTGATCACTGTTTTTAAATTTATAATGTATATGCACATGTTTCTAGCTTCTACATTCATAACACGTGTATTAGTTTCATACAAGTACAAATTACATAGATGCTAAAAAATTATATTCAGTTAATTACATATTAGTGCAAAAAAATTGTGGTTATTTACTTTTTCAAATGCTCCAATATAATTGTGGTAATAATCCGTATGTACTGTTTATTGATATAAATTAAAATATTATTATTTTATTGTAATTGATTATTTGCATGCAATTAAAAACAATTTTTTTAAGATTTCAAAAAAGTTTAACTTCTCACGCGCGTAATAAGTACACGCACCCATATTTTTTAACAACATCTTTGAGCACAGAATTACTGGTAAATCAGAGCAAAGTATTATTTAAGTCGAACGTTAGCGCCTGAATTTGAGTGTTTAATTAACTAATGAAACTCCAAAATAAATGAAAAATCATTTAATTTGAAAAATTACTAAAAATTTAATAGAGGTTTTAATTCAACCACTGCCAAAAGGCATCTTGCCAGAATGGTGAAGCCATGAATCTCACGTGACGTCTAACGAATAGAATGAGAGACTTGTGCAAATTATTAACACACCATTAATTCCAGTCCTACGTCTTGAGTTCCGTATATGAAAATGCGCTAATACTCAGACAAAACTTAAAAGATTACATATTGTTGATGGAATTGTACCAATAACACAATAACCTTCATTCGTACTATTTCTACCATATTTTTCATTGTATATTCCCGCCACATTTTTTATTGTATATTCCTACCAGATTTTTCATTGTTTATTCCTGCCACATTTTTTATGGTATATTCCTACCAGATTTTTCATTGTATATTCCTGCCACATTTTTATTGTATATTCCTACGTCATTTTTTATTGTGTCAGAAAATTGGCAAGCTGCTGAAATTTGGTACCCCTTTCTACCCATAAACATCTGCAATAATTAGGAGCAAGTGTTGAATTACCAGCCTTGTTTATAGAAAAATGTGGTGTCGGTTTAAAGTGAAAGAAGAAGGAGTCTGTGTTCCAAAATACCCTGTGACAATAACACCAAAGGTGAAAGTTGAATAAACGATAACTAGAAAAAATAATTTTAAAAATCACTAGAATACAATTTATTGATATTGTTTTAATTCATTAATTTAAAAAGAGATGATATTTGTTTCCCGAAGCACAATTACAGGGAGTCATTGAAAAAAACAGAGGGGAGCAAATTAAGTTCAAACATTTTTAATTTTTTGGAGGGTTCGCCGTTCACAGGAAAGCTTCAGGTGGAAATGTTGATGACGAACAAATTGTTTTTGTCAGTTTAATTTATTTTTTTTATTTTTTACAATCCGTTAGCCCGTTGTTTGAAACAAAATACTCGTGTATTTTGTGTAAAATTGTAACAAATTGGATAGGATTGGCTAAGCGACTACCGACTTCTATAAAAATTGCGACTGCATAGAACAGTGAGATACAATAACCACCACCTAATCTCGTATCATCATTGTATACCTTCCCTTTTTTATTACCTGCGATAGGAGGATCTTTATATGGTAAGCAACTCTTATACAATTCTGCTCATCGTTCATCAGAAGGAGATATCACTTACCATTAGGCGAACCACTTGACTATAATAAAATATTCAATAAATTAAAACACACATTTACTTCGCAAATTTTGAAGTCTACACAATTCTTAATTTTAAAAGTATTTTTTTTACAGGCTTTCGTTTTAATTCAACATAACACACACACAACACACAAGTTAAAGCTCATCGTGCATGCAATTTGAATCACACCAACAGGACAAAACGGAAAACTAGTTATTAGTGACGTTGATTGGATGTGTGCAATATGCACAACTTCTAAAATATGAGTACTATTTTAGGGCTTTGCCTTCAGAAACGGTACATAGAAAGAGTATGATACATGATTTATGCATTTAAAAAAAATAACGAATCTACGCTTTATAACTCTTATGTTCGATTCTATTATGTGCTTGAACAGTTTACCAAAATGATGTATTAAGTTCATTGTCAGTTAGTTGCAATGGTTAAAGGCGTGATTTTAAATGGTAAGGTAGGTTTAAATTCGCCGTTCAAATATAGTTGAATCTTTTAACTCAAATTTGTGTTTACTTAAGTGAAAATTTACTTCACTGCAAAAAAAATCTTCCTACGACATGGATAAAGGCCTGTTTTTTATCTTTAATCTTTTAGTATAAAATACAGCATAAGAAATTTCAAATCAAAACGAACTCGAATCTTACATTCCGTTGTACATCAACATAAGCTTGACCCCTAGAATCGCCAACAGAGTTTTACGCAAGGGTTCAACCTCATTTTGTTTTTACGATTTAATATTGTTGGCCCCAGGTTTACCACCAAGTGTGATTTAACATATTATTTAACCTAGTATAATCCTGATCCCGATGATGATATATGTATATAAGTCCTGATCTAATAACAGATAAGGGTATAAATTTCTTTTGCCAATTTAGACCAATCTTAGACAATTTAGGCCTGGCAAGGAGCATCACTAATGTATTGAATGCTTGATGTCAGCTATACAACTCGCTTAAACTGTACAGCATATTTGTATTTTTTTTTACTGGTATACATAATATTTAAAAAAAAACATCTGGAGTTGCGCTGTTAAAAACGTGTCGTGGGAACATGTCCGTATGTTTCAATACGCCTCTATTGTTTGTTCTAATTTGGGAACAAGCGTTTAAGCATTGTTTGTTGGCTAAAATTATGTTTTTTTTACAATTATATAACTGCAATGTTTTAAAATGTTTCAAACTCGCTTATGAGAAATATTTAATAATATTATAAACAAATGAAAAGACGCAATTAAAATTAAAAACACATAAAAAGACGATCTTCCATTTTTCATCCCAGGCTAAAAAATAAATTATCGCGTCTATACTTCTTTACAGTTATTATAGTATCAGCAGGTAAGCGCACAGCGGGTTCCCTGATGTTGAGTGATCATCGGTGCCCATGAACATCTACAACACCAGTGAATCTGATGGAATGTCACCTGACTTGGCTTTCACGAAATGCGTACGCTGTTTTGAAGGAACCTAAATTATATAAAAAGATCAGAGCACAAGACTCACTATCTATGCTTTTCCCCTGCCATGTCAATTAAGGTTCCAACTTAGATATACTAACTTTGTCTATACCTTGGATATTTCACAAGACATGAGCACTTTCTCGGTAACTGTACCTAAGTTTTACTACTAATTTTCGGAGATGTCGTTGCTGGTAACCTTATTGACGGTTCTTACAGCTTCATCTGATACAGGGCTCGCGATCCGAGTGATCTTGAGCTAAAACTAAAAAATTCTAGGTCCCTAATGTAATCTAGGGGCCTAGTTGCTGGATTTAGCAGCTATCGGTGTGGGGTACCTAAGTTCTAGTTCTATATAGTGCAATATGTCACTATGTAAAACAGTATGCACGTGCAAAAAGCTTTAACCGTGTAATTTCACATATGTTTCACAAAAACACGTAAATTTTCGAACTAATTGCATCCACTTGTCCATCGTGTAATTGACAGGTAATAAGGCTACATAAATAATAATAAAACAATAAACTTTTATCTTCTCATCAGTTGATTTTACGTATAAATTATTAAATGTCGGTACAATTGGCTACAATTTGGCAAAATAGTGGTTAAACAGCTTTTAAGAGGATTACAATGCACAATTGTGTTGACGCAACTACAATTTAAATTGCGTTGTAATATTCATTCGAAGCTTTTAGTACTTTGACCGCGGATCAATATTATTATATCATTTTTTACAAATTATATTTAAAAGAACAAACATTGTTAATCCTTCATTTTTCACCCACGGGATTACGTCAAACTTACATCAATTATATTAAAACACTCTCCTAGGCTATTCAATTACTGGAAACATATTCCTCATATCCATGGCCTCACCTACTCTAGCTGCCAAGGCGTTCTACATCCTAGTGACGAAAGTCTGCCCTTACGTTATCCTGCAATCGAACAATCTAGTCAAGGTTCTCATTATTTTATACTGGTCAATCGGGAGTCTACTATCAGAGGACGGCAACGTATTCTTGTGTAACCCCCAAGGTTTGTTTTTGTTTCCTAGCTTTGTTGTAGTGTTTTCATATAACTGTGGACGTCTGTTGACCCATAATTACACTCAGCCGATAGTTATTCTCTGCTGGGTGTAGGACTCTCGCAAGAATGGCGGCCCCGTACAGGTAGACGCAGCGTGGGCAGGCCTCCCACAATATGGACGGATGATTTGGCCCAAGTTGCGGGAGTCCTGTGGATGAGGGCGGTAGAGGACAAATTTTGATTCAAAAAAAGGCCTACATCCAGTTTTACAAATCGTTTATGTGTTTTAACAGTGGTAAACCCCGCAACAACAACATCTGTTGCCCGATTCGACTGGTGAAATACCAAGACTTTAAAAGTATTCTGCGTTTCGCCTGATTAGTGAGGTGCTGGATCCCTAATTCTGCTCTTATTCCCCTTACCACCCATTTCTGATAAATAAAGACTGGGAAGGGCAAGACGACTTGACCGGGGATGGGATAAAAAGGACAAGGAAACATTTTTTCTGTTTGTCCCCGCTCTTTCCCTTTAAACTAGGCAACGGATCTGCAACTCCTCAGGTTGTTACGATGCCTATGGTTGCTTGAAGTAGGGGGACTGCTAGCTGGGGAGAGACTGCTAGCTCGCTTGCCACCTTCTGTTTTAAAAAAATCACTTCATCATTATGTTGCCATTGTATTTTTATCACAAGCAAAGCAACTTCTTAAAATTTCTTTCGTTTATAATTGGAGAACTCTGTTCTAACAACCCAGTGTTAAGTGACGGATGAAGTTTTGACGTCAACTTTCAAATTTAAATTAACGCTTTACGATTTCGGGCTTACAAATATGTAGTTCAATAACAGTTTCCCGATAACAATACAACTCTACACTAATTTAAATTTAATTAAGAAACGTCTCGACAGTTGCCTTATGACGTAGTTTTCGCCAACTGATTTTGAAATAATACTAACGTAAGTGGAGCCTTACTAAATCACCATTTATTTGAAACCTATTTTGTACCAATACGACTCAAGGTCGAGTCCTTGATAACTTTCACATTTCATATTAAATATTTGTTTGAAGTAAAAACTCTATATAATCTCAAGTATTATATGAATACCGCATTAGACGAAATCTTTATTCTTATAAGCCTGCCGCACGTTTTTGGGTTACACAATTACTATAATATAAAGTCAAATTAGAATCAAGTACTATTGTCAATATCCAACATTTTCATACTACCAGAATAAGTGCCCACTTCGCTGCTATTTTACAATGAACAAAATATTTATGAAATTCTGTATTATTTTTCCAAGGATGATAAAACCCGTGGTCAAAATAATATAATTGTGTAAGGTTTTACTGTGTAAGTATATCAATTGCAGCAGTTTGTGTAGCACTCGTACTACGTCGATACTACGAAACAGGAACGCCAGCATCCATACATTTTATATTCAACACTTCGGAATCCTGTTTGATTCGGTGCGAAAGATGAAATTTATTGTCCACTGTGTTATTTTTTGCTAAGAGCCCCTTGAAATAAGTAGAAAATAAATAAGTAGTTGATAATGCAAAAACGAGCGAGCAATGCTTTTTTGCTTTCTTAAAGCGTTATGGAATTCTATTCGTTTAAAGTCAGAAGTAACACTTTAGCGTCTAATATATTTTTGTTCTATCTTCGCCTACAATGGACAGAGAAAAGCGTTTCTCGTCTGAAGTTATTCATTGTCAATATTTTATGACGATAGTCGTACATTCAATTCGTTTGCGTGTGTGTTGTCTACGTGGTAAAAAGGTTTAACCAAACTAGTTATGGCGAAAAATTAAAAGCCTTAAATTCTTTTCGCCTGTTCATTGAAGTAAGCAGCCCCATGGTACTAATTTTTAGCACTACAAAAGGGCATCTTTCCAATATCTCGTAAGTAATAAATCAACAGTGACTTCCGCTGAATAGGACGAAAGACTTGTTCAAATTATTAACACGCCATTAGTTTTCGTCGCTCCTCTTCATTGTGTTAATGGAAATTTGTTTGAATTTTACATTATCGTCATATGATAATATTGTATAAGTTATGGAATATATTACTTAAAACACAATTTTAATACGCGCATCTTTTCTAACTAACTCATTTTAGTTTGTATAAAAATAGCCAAGCTTAATTCCAATCAAGCTCAGCCATTTCAACAAATCTTTGACCGACCCTAGTCTGGACAAGTAATTAATTAAACATTTATGTTTTCGTATCGATGAAACAGGGATACTCTCAAAATAGGAACTTATTTTAAAATTTATGAATATATAGATATAATAAATAGAGTTGTATTTAGAACAATGAAAGCCCATGCAGATTAAGTGAAGAATAGCATTAGAGAGAGAAAGAAAGGCACTGAGGTTTGTAAGAAACGGGATTCTTACAAACAGTTCCATGCGTATGACGCATGCATGCAACTGTGCCGAAATATCGGGAGCTCAAAAAGGCTGATCGTGATAAGAACCCCGTTTCTTACAAACCTTGTATTGGTAAAAACCACGAAAGTTTAAAGTTATATAAAGGAATTGAGCATCAGTCAACAGA
>JWHW01057624.1:405848-434161 GCA_000931545.1 Papilio glaucus
TTTTGAAGTCGGTTTTTTTGAATCATGTTTAATCGTTCTAAAGTATTAAGTAGCCCCACCTATAATTCATCAAAACACTTGAGATTTTAATTACATTGTACAATAAAACAAAATCACCGGTCAAAATTGTACCAAAGACAGTGACAGCAACATTCACACATGTCATATGGTGTAAAAAGGATAGCGTCATTAAAATAATAAGTAAAAATAGGACGAGCTAGTTTATATCACTTAAGCGTAAATTTAAACATGTGACGTAAGCTAAAGAAAAAGCGTCCGAATTGGGACGCTTTGAAGTCTTCAATTATAGACCGCTAATGGCATATCTGCCACTGCTTTGTCATTGCTCCGAGGTAATTTAAATTGTCAATGTCAAAAATTATTTATACCAACAGCGTGCTATAAGCGCATCAATTAGGCTGGGTTGCACCATCTTACTTTAACAATAACAAACAGCTAAACTTCAGTTAAAGTAACGGTTTGGCCAAAAATGACACCATTTGACAAACAGTTAAATGACGTCATAACTTTAACCGTAACCGTAACCGCTCACTTTTCACAGGTTAGTGTTATTGTTTGTGTTAATTTTCCGTCAATTGTCAAACGCGTTGAATATAACCTCTAAACATCATGTACCTGTCATCATGTAACGTCTCATCTGCGTCACGTCTGCTCTGACAATCGGTCGGTGACATATGTATTTATATTATTAAACATTCATGAAAATTTCTTTGTATTTAACAGACACCTAACTGACATCAATGAAATGAAGTGACACTGATGACAGCGCTAGAAACGAGTTTTATGTTAGTTATGTTTAGTATTGCCATATTTAAAAACGTTACCCGCATCGAATTTAGGGTAAATCACGCCTCATTTGACTTGCAACCCCCTTAACTTTAACAAAGCTAATGAATTCGCTGGTGCAACACATTATGCTATAACCGTTAAAGTCAGCGTTACTGTTAGTGTTAAATTTGACACAAACCTTTACTATGACTTCTTTTATGGTGCAACTCAGCCTTAATGTTTATAAGCTAATAGTAATAACAATGTTATAATATTCAATAGCAGATTTTTGTCAAAATTCCTTTGTACAGTCGCTGGCTTGGTACGAGTAATCGAGAAATTTTTATTTTTTTATTAAAATGAACGATTAACAAAATGAAGTTGGGACGTGGTAAGTGTTGGACATATTCTTTAAAATTATCGGAAAACTATATTCGCTTCTTCAAAGGGCAGTTAAAAGCGATCGGTCCAGCCTTCTTTACGAGTTCCTTAATGGACTCGCCGACTAAAGTTAGTGTTACTTTGGCTCATGTAATCTTATTATTGAAGAAAAATATTTCCTCGGCACTGTTTAACAGTATACAATGTGCTTAATAAAAAAACACACACACATTCATAAGGACTGATGACAGAAGTGAAAACTCAAATCAGGTGGGAAGGCACAAAAATATTATTTTTGCAATATAATCTTGTATCTTAACAATCACATTCAATTTTGAATACTAGAAAAATAAATTAAAAAAAGTTAGTTGAAACTGTTCCAAATTCAAATAAGCGTTTTACTGATGCAGTTGAATGTTGTTCACGCGGGCCTATAAGACTTATCGCTTAACGCGGCTAAAGAAATTTTCACTACAAAAACAGACTTGACTGACTTTACTCAAGGTGCTTGAACTCAAGGGCGCGTGCATTAAGTAGTCAAATGCAAGGCAAGCTATAATTTCCCAGTCTGGCAAGAAGTGGGTAGAAGTAGAGGTCAATCAATAACAATATAAAATGAACAACAGCAATATAAAATTTTCCATTCCAGTTACATCTTCCCTTGATATATTTGAGTAGTACTGTTACTACACAGCTATTATGCTAAAATGATAATCTTACTGAAAATACTTCATCTTATAGTAACACAGGCATTACAAATAATAAAGTAATACCAGAACTGACAATACTTAACTGAAATCTGTCGCATTAAGTAAATTTATTACTTCCGCTTTACCGCATTTACAGACGCAGAACAATTTAAAAGAATAAAAATGAACGTTAATCAGGAAAAAAATTCTTGATACAATTTTACTAGTTTTAAAATTAGCCCTATGCCAATGTGCTCTGGAGCCTAATATTCCACTTCCACCGTTATAGATATGAATAAAAAAATTCTACGTCGTAGTCTATTTCGTTTCATCTTTCGTATCTACGCGATTCAAATACGTACCAAAGTGAATACGATAAAATTGTACGTTCCATATTTTTTTTCCATTTTACTGGAGATTGGTACGAGTACATTGCTGTTTTTTTATGGAAGAAAGAAAGCGACCCTTCTGATAATGAGTGATCATCGCTACCCAGCAAGGCTCTTCATATGGCAAGGCCTAATGGCGACATCGTTGCGATCTTATATATGCCGATTAAAAATTATTTAAGGATGCCGCAAGCCGTCAAAAAACAAGGTACGTAAGACCTTCAGTAGAAGTAGTAGTGGTAGAAGTACAGCAATTCTAATAAGGTATTTACGTAACCCCAGGATACTATTCTAGAACTGCTGAACTTAAGTGGTAATGGCCATTGCACGATGTTCGTAGAACGAATGAAATCTAAAGGTTTTATAAGACCTGGATGCACGGAACCTGGATCAGAGGGTCCTACGACCGGGTTTAAGGTGTTTGAGTCTACTGGATGGAGACAGCAAGGGATCGATCTTTATGGCGGTCCTTAGATAAGACCAGACCAGACCAGTAGATGTCTTTTAGCTAATAGTGTCTTGTATCTTGCGGTGATCATCTCCCAGCCCTGTTACCACTTTTTGTATCTTAAAATGATATTCGCAAATCAGAAGCGATACAGGGAAACGTCGATCTCGAAGAGCTACAAGTTTTATTTTTACAAATTAAATTGAACCAGTTCTGAACTGCCGAGATTTTGTGGCAGCAATATGTAGAATAAAAACTTGTTTCTTAAAACAAAAAGAAAAGTAAACCGAAGTTCACATGGGAATAGCAAACGCACTTCTTACGTTTTCGTTTGTAAACTGTTGTTTGTAACATTGTTGTGTGACAGTTTCGTGTGAGGCAGAGGCGGTTAAAATTATTTACGTCACGTATCTTTTTCTTTGTATTTAGAGTACCATTTCACTTATGGACATAGAAAAAGAGATGAATCTAATCCTTACTAATATTGTAAATATGAATGTAAGTTTGTTATTTCATTTTTTTTAATATTACCAGTAATTCCGAGTAAAAGAAAATATGACAAGAACGTTTTGGAAGCCGCGGGCAACAATTAGTCTGTAATAACTTTAAAGTAGTCATCACAATGGTGATCATTGAGATTTTCTTACTTTGTCGGTTTTTAAGGGTTTTTTTAAAGTTTTTTCATGCAAACAAGATACTTCCGAACATTGATCTTAATGTTATTGCGATATAATACTAATTGTATCGAGCTGTTAAATTATTGAGAAGTTAGAGGTAAGTATGTTCATCTTACACACTTAAATCATTTAAAGTTCTGTATACTTGAATGCTCTAAAAATCGATACAGTGTGTTGTATATTATTTATAGTACGAGAAAATGTCACCGCACCATCCTCTACTCAAAGGGACTGTGAAATTCGTTTTCAATTATGTTTCCTGTTACTCAACTTGTTTGTTTGTTTTCAACATTGCGACTTTATCCTTTTGCCAGGTAAATGTTTGGTAAAATATGATACACAAGTTTACTAATATATATGTAGATACATTTCAAGTAATTAAAATTTATCAACATATATATTAATTCTGCATCATTCAATAAAAGACATGCTGATAAAGGAACCAGATATATTCTAAACTATGACCAGAACCACCTGAGAGAGGGCAGCAATATCTATTATGAACGGTACAACATACTGTAATTGCCTGGTGAACAGAATGATAAAACTTATATCATAAAAATAGATTAAACAAAAGTTTGTAGATCATACCGTTTCTGTAGATAAATCTAACAAGATGTAGCAACCATTGAAACTCTGATAATAGAGAAAACAGCTTTTGATAGTTCCTCAAGTAACATTTATAAAATTCAGCTTTTATATTACGACGTAAGTAGAACCATAACTTATATAAAAACTGAGTTTATACTCAAACTAAGTTGGGGTGGAATTTTAAACATCTTTGCTAACTGATATCTTTCAAAGCAACCTTGATGCGAACTTGATTCAAGGGGATTGTTTTTATCAGCGTCAGGGACAAACACAGAGTAACTTTCAAGTTTTATAAAATGACCAATACCAGAACGACGCAATCACACATGACAGAAGCATAATATAATTAGTAAAACAATTAAGAAGCATAATCGATAGAAACGCACGTTACTTTTTTTACTTTAAGATTTTTGAAGTTGCATTTATTTTTGCCACGGACACCAGTTACTATTAAATATTTTATACTCGCACAATCTGTTACGTTACGAGACCTCGGGTAAGCATTCGCCCTCCTTTACGAGTTTAGTTTTCTACAAAAAAACATAAAACAATATTACAATAAAGGTAAAACATCAACGACTTTTAATATAGGTATTCATAGCTGCGATGTCAAACTCAATAAATAAATGTAACATGACATAACAGCACCTTATCGGGACGTATGACATCGTCATCACTGGGTACATAGACAAAATATTAATATAGATTATTTATATACACTAGCTGTCGCCCGCATCTTTGTCCGTGTACTGTCACTGCTTTGGAATACTTTTGACCGGTGATTTTGTATGAGTATAACATATCTATAGTATAAAATAACATTGCTTCTGAGTGATTGTAATGAAAACGATGAACATAAATTTTGGTGTCATCGCATCCCGAGGCCGATGTGTATTGCAAACTACTTCAATAATCTCACAATATTGCATTTAGTTTAATCAATTTTCGGTCACTTTGATGAAAAAGTTTATACTTTAACATCAAAGGATGCATCCGCAATCAAAGCCAGATTAAGTCACTGTAAAGCTTGGCTGGCAATAAAACAAAGTTTTGCTTTGAAAACCGTATGTTCAAATTGTTTGTAAGTAATTGAAGTGTTGGAATAAATTATTTAATCTGTAGAATATTTTTTTTGATAAATAAGTCATTTATTGAAAAAATATTTTTTCTATTTAAAAATACATGCAACCCCATGGATTTTCACAAACATTTTTTGATTATTTTTCATCATCAATTTCCCCATAGTCCTTTTTAATATAAAAAAACTTAGTATATTAGTAAGTATTAAATACCCTCTATAAAAAAGCTATTGTCACTTTAAACTGCCTTAAGAAATAGTATACAAGAGAATAGATAAATATATATTAACCTGAAGTGAGAAAGCCAACTTTGGAATTGTTTTCGAATTCCTTTCAGCGAAGTTTCTGCCAAGTGACTTAATAACGTTGAGGAAAAACAAATCTTTTCTTTTAATCCCGCTTCCGACGGGAAAAAATTCGTCTGTTTTGATTTGAAATAAGTTATCCAGTACTTAACATGTTATATACACGGAAATACTATCTTATCGGATCATTTATATTTTGAAATATGATAATACTATCGTATGAATATCGAATCTTTTTTGTGATTGACTTTTTACTGTTTGCTTTTAAGGGGCAGTTACAGTTACAGCGGGCTAGAGCTGGTAGGTCGTTAAAACATTAATCCTATCACTTTTTTATACATAAGAAGGCGCGAAGGCTATGGTGGCCAGGTCAAAACATCACAATCACGCAATGCCATAGTAGAATATATCTTTACTCGGGACACGTTTCAGCACATGTTTCAAGACGCTAGTGAAATTTTCGAAAATATCGCTTTATAACGTACCTGTCAACTTATACGTCGGATATATTTTTAATTATCTACGATTTCGTAACCAATGCACCACTGAATTATTTTACAAATACGGTACCTAGGAAGTTATTCTTTTTTAAAAAATATGTCACTAGCAGAGTTTTATTAAGTTCAAGTTTATATAAAAAGTTTTACAAAGGCTCGTTGTTCACGTTCATAAACAGTGTTGTAGTTCGAAGTTTACGGTCTTGTAAAAAAATAATTATTATCTTGTATTGACATCTTCGTCATTAAAAATGTATAATTATAAAGAACTAGCGATCGCGGCAGACGTTGTCCGACGTGATCATTGATATTATGCGATTAACGGAGTCACCATTTGAAAAATAAAAATAATGGTGATCAGGTGGCCCCATTGTGAATCTAAACCATCTTTCGACCCAGAGATACAAAAAATTTCATCAAAATCTGTCCTGTGCTGTGAGAGGAGTTTAGTGACATACACGTGTCCAGATGTTTTATTTATAATTATATATTATTTTGTATATTAATTATATGTCTAAAGGTATCAAATCTCAATTATTATAAGAACGTCACCACCACAAATTGTGAGCATTATAAAAAATGAAGTGCATAAAAGAAATTATAAACAACTACCTTCCTAGTTTAAGTAGATGTCAACAACATCGATATTGCGGGTAAAGAGGGTGAGCGTCACGATCATGTTTTATTACAAGCACTCCTGCAGCTTGAAATAACTGAACTTAACACGACCGTAATTAACTCTGCTTTAATTTCCGTTTAAACCTGAATCACAAAGACTACAACACTACTGCCACTCTGACTCATGTGTCTGTGTTTCATATAACTTGTATTTACCCATTTATATATTGATACAAGAAAGATAAAAGATTTTCGTAATTAAATGTTATTATTAAGTATAAATCATATTCAAAAAGATACGCCAATAGTCTAATGGTTGAGGGTACGGACTGTGAAACATGCACAACATTGTCGTGTGTTCGAATCCGCCGTTCGTGAACCATTTCTAACCAAGTTCAAACTTGGTTGGGAATGGTTAAAATTAATATTAGTAAATTATTTCGATAATCAACTTATATTTCATATACATACCCGTAGAGGGTTGGCGTCAGGCAGTCGGTCTGTCGTAAAAACGAATAGCCAAACCTATAACAGTTATAGACTACAGTCGTGCTATACCGACCCTAGATAAAAACGTGGGAAAAGGGCAGAGAGAAGAAGATAAAAATTATTCAAAAAAAAAAATTTAAAAAGTTGTACTAAATTTATATCAACGAGTGATTGGAAGTGATAATAACAGACACAGCAAAGAATTTCTATGTCATACATGTATATAATGTTAAATAAAAATAATTATCGTCTTCAAGGTGACATAATATGTGGCGTGATGGTAGCCCAGAAGTGTCATGTGCACAACTGATTACTTCTATTATGCTCTTGTAAGACAACCTGTAAAGTACTACTAAAGATATGCAAGGAAACGTATTGATTTTATTAAATACTATTGATCCGCTCCGGCTTCGCCCGGGTAGCGTTCATTATGTTGATCCGATCGCTACCAACCTCTACAGGAACACCCGTTAGACTAATCTGAACGTTTCATGAAAATTTTATCGAAATCGATTCAGCCATTTCGGAGTCTACACGAAATGTACACATACACACACCTATAGATCGGATAAATGTTAACATAATTTACTAATATTCTTTTTAACCATCCATAGTCGAATGACGCATTCGAACTCACGACCACGTGTTCCACAGTCGCTAAACTACCAGGGTACTGTCGCTTCGTAGTTTAACATATTCAAGTTATGTAATACTATTTGCATATACATATTTAATGGATTTGCTCACTTTACTTGATTTTATTTATTTATTTTACCTTGTTCGTTTCCAGTGCTAATCACATTCTAACAAACGACGAACTCGGTAGTGTATTTCCGATTAACTAAGAAGATCTCAACCTAAATTAAGTTTACTCTATGCTTGTGTCGAAAGTTGATTAAATTGTAACTAGAGTTTGTACGTTGTTAGTCGAAGTGTGCTAATGCTTCTAATCTGGTCTGCATCGTCACACAATCAGACGATCTCTCTCAGTGATATCTAAATATATAAAAATCGATTCCGTGTCGCGATGAACTCCAAATCCACTCCATATTTTTGTATAATTTGGTATAACTTAAGAGAAGAAGGATATTAGAAATAGTAAAGGTTTTCTTGATTAATTGACCTCAACATTTTTATTGTTAATGAAATGTTATAATTATTTACAAGATCTAAAAGTTTGTAACAGATGGCGGTGTACGTTTATTGACACACTTCAACTGTCATCTAGGTCCTCACACGTCACGCGTGTTTTCCTGCCTATATATAGTTTATCAATGCTACCCGTGTGAAACCGGAACTGGTCGCTAGTAGTGTTTAAGGATTATGAGAAGCGGATCGACCGAAAAAAATCACACAAATACCGGCTAAAGTGGAGGTGTTGTTTACTTCTGGGTGTTCGCTTGAATAGTGTGTGTGAAGCTCTGCCTTTTACCCTTCCCATCTCGTATTTTTGCCATAACTTTCGTCTTCTTTTATCCTATATAAAAGATTCACAGCATCACATACACATATTTTTAGATTGTTGTCTATGGTTTATGTAGCTTTGGGTAATCTACTTCTTTCATAAGAATGGTTCCAATTCCAGTCGAGGCTAAGGAATTAACTGTTAGGCAAGAATAGGATTCTTATTACATTGTAAGGAAGGTTAATTGTTCCATTTTTTTTACAATTTGCCCTTAAAGATTATCGCAATACATCAGGCACATATTTTAGTTCAGCATTATGTAATTGAAATCCTAACGCTCTATAATAAAATCAACTTAGCCTATTAAATCTTGATGTTTTGAATAATTTTTTTTCTTAAATTCTACAAATTATTTGAAGCTAAAATTTTTAAATATGTGGTGAAGATATAAATAATATGTGTAAAAATCACATAACTGTTACTTAAAAACGCAATTATATGGTGCAAGTGTGAGTAGTTTACTAAGATCAAATTTGAGTTAGAAGTTCCCCAACGCCTCACTGTTTACAAACTGTTCGCAGTTCGCAAAACACGCTGCGCTTTGTCTCTCGCTATTTGATAATAGTTCAGTCACTAAATAATTACAGCTAACATAAAACTGGGAAAAGGTATCAACATTTCAGCCACAACTGCCTGCTACCGCTGTCTACTCTTTATATTTTCTATAATAGTATATTCTATGGTGTTAATAGCCAAAAGAATAGATATCAAACTTACAGATAGACCAATTAGAGTACCGTAAGGTCAACACTCTCTATCACTTCGAGTGATATTGAAATATTTGCAATTTAAATTTCCAAAATATCTGCCTCCTACTTATGTTGAGATACTGCTGTAAAATATAGTGACAAAATTTTTAATATATAACCGACCATAACCGACGAGCATGCAAGCGTAGATGAATTAATCTAGAAGAAGAGAGAGAGGTGTGCCAGGATCGCGCCTAATGGAAATCCATGAACTCTGCCTACCGCTCGGCGTGAGCCCATGTTTATTTATTCATTTATTTATTTTATATTTACCATATAGAAGTTCCAAATACTTTAAAATTTCCAAGTAATTTGTTGAACTATAATTTTCACGTCAAAGCGTGCACCGCCTCGGGGATGAGCTTCCTGCAACAAACTTATCAAAAGATTAACAGTTTCCATCCTGCGCGTACCTGGATAAAACATTTTGAATACATACAAGCACGTGTACCTGAAAAGTTTGTCAGTAAAACTCCACGTTGTTTTTCATTTATATTATCTTGTTTCTATAGTTTACATGCATCACTACGAACATACTGATGCACAAAGTCAAAAATAAGAAATAAGTAAGCTAGTAAAACTATTGTTTAGAATTTAACCGATGCTTTTGTAATACACAGTTCCGAGATTATTTTTCTTATAAATATAAACAGAGTGTACTTTTGCAATCGGCTTAATATTCCTTAATGCACAGCTATTCCTTTGCTTCGGAACATTTCAAAGAAGGAGATTAACATCCCGTATTTTCTCGGCGTCACTAAATCGCTCGGCGAAAATTCTCATTTGAAATAAAAAAGAAAACTATTCTTAAGCTGATTGCATCCTACCAGTTATTAATGAACGCAGTGTATACGCTTCCTTGTATCGTAGACATATAGAATCAAATCTAAATCGATAAAATAATATAATTTGTTTACATTGTTGATAATCGATTTGTTATCCAATAACAGCGATGGTTAAAATATGGCGCTTTAAAAAATATTTATATTGTTTTTAGTGAAAGCTGTTACTGAGATAGCCGGGTATAAATATACAAAAATTGTTCGTTTTACAGAATTAGATAATAATAAGTTAAGTATGTAATTATCAAATACTTATCGGATATTAATATTTCCCAATTAATTTTCTATTAATGGACGTTAAGAAATACGAGTAGCCGGTTTTCCGTCCGATGATGTCGTGGGCACCTTCAAAGAATGGGAATAGACTAACGCTAAACTATCTTTCGATCACATCGCCACATATCATCAGATGTGATTGTAGTCAAGCGCTAGTTCACAAGAATATCTTTTTAAAAGACTGTTTAAAAAGATAGAAGCACGGATAACTAAAAACAACAAGATTCGTCTTTCTGTTGTCTCCAAATATCACGAAATACAAATATACTTTATTGATATTCGACACGTACATAAATTGTAGGAAGCACTTGGTAAAATGAATTCCAGCACAGCCGGCAGCTGTGCAGTAAATGCCTTGAAATATACCGGCACAGCAGATGGCCAACGAAAACCGACGGAAGCAAGCACGATATGCATATTCCAAGTTGCACTCGCTGAATACAATTCTATAGACTGGACGCAGACATCGCCCGTTCGTTCAACTATTAATGAAAATATAAAACAAAAATTATGTAACATCTAACACGCGTAAAAAGTATGAAAAAAACAGTTCATTAGATATTTATGTTATCGTCTTCGTTATAATATGATTCACGTGATTATTGGAAATATTGCGCTAAATTTTACATCCTTCCGCTAGTTATTCGTCGTGAAGTAGCAGACGTAACCTATATACTAAATATCATGAACGCTAGTATTGTCACTCTTCTCTTCAAATATCACTTAATGTGAAATAAACACGCCACGTTGTATCTATCTCTCTAACTATCGACAGAACTAACTTATGTGGCGCACTGGCTCCCTCTTAATAAACACTCAAAAAGTTCAGCCATAGACATTTTTAATTCAACAATTAAATCTGTAAGTCGGGTATTTTATTATTTTTAATTGCTATCAATTAAATATCTTTTGTAAAACTTGTTTTCTGTATTTATGTTATTCACAATGTTTTTGTAAGATGTCAACTATCGTGAAGACATGTTGTTGGCTGTCTGTTTCTTATTTGTTATTAATACTTATTTTATAAAATTTGCTGTTGGTCTTCCCAACATAAAAATAGGACTGGGGTAAGGGCTGAAAAGTGGAGTGGCCTCCGTGACACCTAACTCATCAGACGAAACGCAGATGTAATTTAAAAAAAATGTATATAATGGTCATGATACTTCTCCAATCGATCTGACCCATTCATGGAGTATTTGCTGGAGCCAGTATTGCCACTGGTTGGTCACAGTTTTAGAGATGGAACTGGGTCCAGCGTTATTCGATCTGTTGTAAATCATAAACATAACACATGGTAATTCTTTAAAAGTCTAGTAAAGAACTAGCAAAAAACCTAAACTAAAAATAGATTTGTATACAATAAATTATAAATACATATATGCAAAATAATGGACGGAGACGGGTCGAGATAATCCTTTAGGCTTAACTCCCGAGTGATTCGATGCAATTTTCTCTGGACAAGTTCCAATTTACGTTTAGTATTGACAGCCCCAAACAACAATTATCTACAACTTAGAGCGTATTTATTCACATAAAACAGTTAACCCAGCCTGCGATAACAGAGCCATATCAACAGATACACACAGGTTAATACAATACGACGGAAAACTACTTGAATCTACGTCAAACTGTCGTCTTCATAATATAATCATGGTCAGGCTTTCGAAGCAATACTTTTTTTTTGCAAGATACTTTTCGAACATTTATGGTTACAAAATATATCATAATCAATTCTCTCAATGAGAGTTGATTATAACTATAGTACATTCGTTCTTTTTTAAGAAATACAATTAATTAACAGGGGTTAAAGTCCGCAACAACATCTGTTGCAAGAATGGGCCGGCTCAACCAGTGATACGTCACGACTTCGCAGAAGACAGGCGTGAAGTAGAAATATTCTGCGTTTCGTCTGATGAGTGTGTTGCCGGAGGCCTAATTGTAGTCCGATTCCCCTTCCCATCCATTACTTATTAGTCAATGATTCGACGGATAGGTAGGTAGGTAGGCAACGCATCTGTAACTTATTAGTTTGTGACAGTTGCCTATGGATAGTGGTCCCTTAATGTGCCACCCACTTGCTCGTTTGCTACCTTATTTTATAAAAAAAACAACCACCATTATCTAATCGTCATAATCAGTCTACATCAGTCCACTGTATTGGACCATATATTGTTTTAATATTTACTGTTTCTATTTTTTTTTAATATAATGTATCGGTTGGATCTTTATTACATATTTTCATTACTTTTGCCCGCTTAATTCTGAAACTGCTTACAGCTTTATATAATTGCAATTTCAGATTTTATACACCTCAAAAGAAGTAATATAAAATTATTCTCTATAAGAGCACTTGCCTGATTTTATTACAGCAAAATTGATAAAAGCTTAAAGATACTAAAGGCTTGGCTCGACAGCACATACACCAAGTTCTACTTCACTTCACTTCGTATTGTGATTTTATTCACTTCGCTATCAGTGTATTAAAGATCACAATACGAAATGCGTGGGCCACACTGCAAACAAATGAAATAGCGTATCGTTACAAGGTTATACAAGGTTGCGTGCTGTCAAACATTAGATAGCTAGGTAATTATCACCCAAAAAGTCAAACACATCTTTACAATTTCTAATATTGTATTTTTAATGACAGAAGGTGGCAAACGAACATTATAACTTCTTGATATTAAGTGACCGCAACCCATAGGCAATCGCAACAAGCAAATGAATTGCGGATGCATTGCATACCTTTTATGAACAGAGGACTTTTAGAAGGATTGGACGGGAAAAACGATATTTCCTTTACGTAATCATTCCCCCCCCCGTCCAATCCTCTTACCATTCCCACCTTATCCTTTGTAGGAAAGGATAGGAAGATAAAGAGGACTGACATTGGGCCTCCGGCACCTCACTCCTCGTAAGAAACGCAAAAGCATTAAATACTTATACTTCACGCATGTCTTCTATGAGGCAGGTTTTAAGTTAAGAGATGAATTAACAGTGGATGTGATAGTGTAATCCAATAACGAAATATTTGTTGTAGTCATAACCAAAGATTGGATATAGATGTTTGTATTTGATAGAAGCTACAAGCTACGTGGTTTCTTAATAACCTTTTTAGTTAAATTTTCTAGACAACTACGAGGTAATGTAATTAACAGCCACTCAAACATATTCAAGAGTATTGAAAGAATTACTTCATTATTTTATTTCCGTATGAAAGAAATTTGCAATCATTATAATTATGTATTTACGTATAAGACTATCTCTAGCTAAAATTTAAAAAAAAATTGTAATTGTGTAACAAAAAGGTATATTTGCGTTCGAATAAAAACAAAAACTATGCAACAAAGATTACCCTTATTGCATATCGTTACAAGTTTCCTCGATGTACAATTTTCTTTTTGCTTTCTTTACAAATGAGATAAAGTTAAATGGTATTATAACTGTAATTAAAAAACCTCGTCGGTTTCGCACGAGTAGAGCAGTAGTAGTAGTAGATGCGGACACGCCAATATTTTTTTTCTGTCCTAATATCATACCAACTTAATACATCTTCTTAATAATCTAAATAAATAAAATCTTAATACATCTTCTACTTCTTTAACAATCGTAGTCATTCCAGCAAACTTATGCAAAACCTTAATGAATTATAATGTACATTAAACTTCCTCATAAATAACTACTTCTATGGGTGAATATCAAAATCAGTTCAATGATTTTTAAGTTTATCGTGGTCAAACAGACTTGGCAGAGCCCAAAGACCCTTGTCTTTATTTTTATATACTAAGAAAATGTTGTTATAATATTTCTATAAAATAGGAAAAAATGGAGACTGTATCTATTTACTGCTGTTATTTTGTTGTAGGAACACAAAAACAAATTATAACGTTTTATTATACACAACGATCTAAAGAGCTTTTAAATATTTCAGGAAAATATTTACTGTTCAACGTTTTTCTAAAATAGCCTAACCCGGCTTCTACTTCTTAAAAATTGATTATGTGACACTGACATCTATTAGAGTAAAAAGAAGAAATCAATCTTAAAAGAAAAAAGGTGACACTAGTGTAGGATATTCTTTACATCTATAAGTAGGAAAAGCTTTGATGTTGTTTCAGATCATAGCTTAATGCTTTCATTCATTTTATCTTTTTCACATATCTTTTCAAAGGCTGTTTAAAATTTTATATCCAAATGGTCCCTAATTATAATTTTGATGTTAAGTTAGATATAAGTATGTGCATGTGTTTAAACATGCAGCAAATAGTTTACATTTTAATTTTCTAGGATATATTATTCTCCACCTAAGAATATTTCTTAGAACTGGACCTCAATCAGCTTAATGTTTATTTTAAATGTTTATCTCTACATTATCTTTTTAAAATATAAAGTATGTGAAGTATGATTGTATATATTTTTTATTTTATTTTTTTATTTTTTTAATTGTCATAACTCTCAAATCCTAAATTTGGAGGTACAATACGTCTTATGTCTGTATTTTCGGAGAAGTAGTTGCTGGTAACCTTATTGACGGTTCTTACAGCTTCATCGAATTCAGGGCTCGCGATCCGAGTGATCTTGAGCTAAAAACAATACGTCTTAGTCTCATAACGGATCATAGAACTTTATATTATGCTTTCTTACCTTTTTCCATTAATATGATATCTGGTAGTATAAGTAAGGTCTGCGTCCATTCGTCTAAGATTATACCGCGTAGTATTATTTAAGTGACTACGTCAAAGGGCAGGTTACACCCTGTCAAACACAGGAAATTAAATAAATTTATATTGTAATATATCTCAATAATACATAAAATACCTATTGCATAGAATAATATTCGATTTCGTTGATAATATATATATATATAGGCTCTTCAATATTTGTATTCCATAAACCATGTGTAACTATGTCAAGTTTAAAGCTTATGTTTATGTTTCTTTGAACACAAGCATTTTTTAATTTGTATTAGCTGCAAATAGGCAGCACATAGCTGAGCAAAGACCTTATTCGTTCAGCTTTACAACGCATAGTTATAAGATATGTATATTGTTTTTGTACTATATTAAATTTTTGTGTTTTTTGAGTTGAATCGAATCGAACTGAATTAAATTTTTAACGATTCGTAGCTATCGAAATTTGTCTCACAGGATGCTGCACTAAATTTGTCTAAAAATTGTTTTGTTTCTTCAATATCTGGTTAGCGATCAGTAAAACATTTTCAAAAGGGTCTCCTCAGCACCTTGCTTAGATCTTCTGATTTTTTTCGCGTCAATTAATCCAAACTAACTTGTAAGAATGATTTTTAGAAGGGCTGCTTTAATTTTTTGACTGCCTTATATTTAGTTTTTTTCAAATGGTCTCCTGGGTAGGCGCTAAAATACTGGCGTCTGAAAAACGTTCCTCGGTATTTTTGATTACCAACCAACCAGACGTATTATTACGATACAGACCGGTAATTATTGGACATTTTTTAAATGCAATCAAGTCAGATGCCAAGCCAATTTTTTTAATTCGTTTTTTGGGTTAAGACTGTAATATTGATAGCTTCTATCGATTTAATACGGTTTTGGCCGTATTGCTGTCTTTATTATAAAACCTCCCAAGAATACAAATTTCGTTTTTCTGTTATGCATCATTTTTTTGGATTCGCATCTGTATAGTTATAATTTTATCTTTAAACACTTCTTATAGCTATATTTCACATAAAATTGCATCATTTTCTGGATTGAATCACTTCGCGCTCCGCGTTCCGATAAATAAAGCTACAAACGATTAAATACCCCTGACTAGTATCAGACTTAATGAAAAGAAAATTCAGAATTTTTTAAATATCGCGGGCACCATACTAACGTTATCTGTACGCTTATTATTTATATAGCGAAAAATTTATTATTTTAAGGAACATTAATATTAACAACTATGATTGGCTGCAGCAAAGATAATTAAAACAGATTCCGTACAGAATCTTAAGTCTGGTAGCAGAAGCGCAGCGTGAAATTAATTAATTTCCTAAATAACATTCAAGAAACGTTTCATAAAACCTTATTCACACATTTAAGCAGACATATTTAATTTTAACGTTAATTGACTATATAATTAAAAGTATTCTATATTCTAAGTCCATGACCCTTGGCAATGAACAGACATGACTGAAATCCCTTTCACTTTGTTCTGGCGCGCTATTACTTCGCCCACGACAATATTTATCCACTCTAAAGAGAACTTTCGAAAACCTATCATTTAATCAGGTGGAGATTCGCGGAACTCACAGTCTTTCGTAACTTTGTTATAGACTAAACTGTTTCAAATAAGTTTTAACCACTTATAAGTGGCCATCATTACTTTTTGTGGTGGAACAAATGAGCTGACACGATTGTAAGCAACAATAAAACAAAGAGAAGAATTATGGATGAGTTGCCGGCGTTTCTATCATTGGAGTCCTACGGCACTTAACTAGTCAGACGACACGCAGATGTATAAATGTTTCGCTCTCGTTTTCTGTGAGGTCATGGCACTTCCCCGTTCGAGCTAGCCTACTCTTGCAGCAGCATTTCTCAAGTCCAGGTCCTTAAACCCTTTATGTCTATAGATGTAGTATACTAATATAAATTTATTTTTTAATGAAGATGATGGGAAACGAGCAAGCGGAGCCACTCGATGTCAAGCGACCGCCACCCATAGGCATCCGCAACAAGCAAACGAGTTGCAGATTGTTACCTAACGTTAATAGACAAAAGAGAAAATATTTTCTTACCCAGAAAGTAATTTTCTTCTCCCATTCATCCCCCGTTCAATCCTTCACCTCTTCCCATCCTATCCCTTGCAAGAAAGGATGGGAAGGGGAAGAAGACGAACACCGAACCTCCGGCACCTCACTTATCAGACGAAAAGCAGAAGCATAATACTCCTATTTTACGCCTGTCTTCTGTGAGGTCGTGGTATTTCACCGATCGAGCCCGCCCATTCGCACAACAGGCGTTGTTGTTGCGGGCTCTACCGCTGTTATAATATAACTATCTATTCATGAACAATAAGCTTTAATTCTACTTATTTATTAGTTGTGCATTCTTGTAAAAGCTGACGTTTCCCTCTAAGTTTCATTTTATTACATTTATAAACCGACATCATCACTGGTTAAGCTAGAATATTAATGCCTAAACTATGCATGTAAGTATAGTAATACATGATTATATGTACGTAAAGTAACTACCACAAGAGGGAATACACGAGCGACAAAATAGATATTAATTGCTTTTGTTTTGAATGGACCCCAGTTTATACATACTGAAAGCAAGGCTTTAGTTTATGAATTCGCGTCTGAGTGAAGCGCACGTAATTATGTATTCATACCCATCTTACATTCTGTAATCATGTGAAATGTGAGCATTAGTTGCATGTTTTAAAAGCATGCGGAAAGATTAAATAATATAATGTTAGTTCTCTTGGTATTAATCACAAATTCTAACTTAAAACCTAAGTTAGTTACCTTAACTTTTACCATCCACACTACAATATGTTTAAACTATATAATTAAATAGTCTACTGTCAGAAATAATACCTTCGGAAAAGGAAAACAATGGTTGTCAACATGAATAGGCCGGTTCTGTCGGTTCGATTTTAAAAATTAAGTAATGTACGTAAAAATCTTCACAAACATAATAATTTAACTTAAATTTAAATCATCATATTTATATAACATATACAAGCAATAATTAATTTAGAAAACCTACAAATCCCACTGATTGTACCCTTGTGACATCCAAGGTAAGAATACAAATAGCATGACACCTCGATCTCCAAGATCGGTCCAGCCGTCTACAAGAGGTTACAATAGAACGGACAAACTTTTGTCATTCGGGAAAAAATAGCAGTCATAGCATTGAATGTTGCTCTGCTTACGTGCTTACGATCAGTTCATAGTCTCTGATCCCAGATATAGCATGTCCGATGTGTTCGTAGCCCTGCCATTTAAGATTAGTAAGAAGTGTATAACGCTCGCTATTTCTGTCTATATTTTACTCACCTGTATTGTTCGTAGGTGGGATTGAAAAGTTTAATACTTGAATACCCAGTAAGTTCAAAGAACTAGACGTGAAACTTACGGTGTAAACTAGAGTGCCGCTAAAGAAATGCTAAACAATAGTTTATTATTCAGCAGTTGTTTGAACATAGTAAAGAGAAAAAGGCTCACTGAATTTTAAAAACTACTTTTAATTTTTCTCATACTTTCGCCTCGTTATAATGAAGTGAGAGAAAAGTTCTCTGCATTATATTTTTCAAATACGATGGACAGAAAAGATTTTACCAACAAGTTTTATTAAGACCTTCGAAAGGTTTTACGAGTTCCCTTTGCAGACAGCATGTGAGAGAAAGCCCTTTGATATTTAAATCAAGATTTGAAAGGATTAGATCGAATCACAGACCGGTAACACAATTATTGTATTGAAATAAGGCATGCTAAGAATGCTTCACTTCAGCTTCACTACGGGCTTCGAATGTAACCGAGAGCCTAATAGTACAGACATAGTCAGACGTAGAACAGTTACATACATACGAATTCTTAATTTATTATAAAAAACATATTCCATTTACAAAAGTGATGTAAAATATTTTTTACATTTTGAAATTATATTAAAGTAGTTTTGATTTAATATAGCACATGTGTAAATTTTAATTTTTTTATAAACAATGACGATTTTAAATGTTTATTACGTATAGCAATACACTTATAATGTCAATTGAACTATATTATATTAATCCGTTGAAAACGCAGATTTCTGGATTTAAGCATTTTGTCATATAAATTATATTTTATCGAGCCGTGTCATGCATATTGTTAAAATATGCATGACACGGCTCCGTCCACTGTCGGCTCTCGGCGGCCACCTGTCTGTTGGAATGAAATAGTTTCTACAACACACGGCATTGTTGTGATACTAAATTTAACAAAGAAATTGTCGTTAAATTCTCAATATATTGCGCTGCGTTTAATGTATGTGCGTATAAAATTGTATTATAGCTGATGATCATCAGCAGCGTTATATAGTACTCAGCCGGTTGCAACAAAATGGAAGATAGTACAACACTATCCCAACCATACTAACCAACTTACCTCGCTTTACTTTACAATACTTTTGTTTTATTCGAAGCCTATATCACATTTTACATCGTATTACCATTGTAGATATTAAATAGCGGTATTGATTATTCCATTTCCTACAATTATGTGAGACAAACTCACGATCTTGTTAATATAAGTAATTACGAGCAACAAATTGCTGAAAGAGACGTTTTGTTATTAATAACTCAACAATTATGCAATTGTCCTACTCAAATCATGCACTAATGGAGCAGGTTGTTAAAATTAGCTGGCCTGGCGTACCACGTAACAATAGTCGTCGCGAATGATTGCGAAATAAATTAGTTGCCATGTCCACGGAGAGACCTTGTAACAACATTAAAACTTTATGTGAAATCCCATCACCGCTGTTGACTTTTCAGCAGCTTTGACAATTTTATAATCATTTATAATCACTTTACACTGTTTTTTTGCGTAAACTATCAAATTTTAAAATATACATTTTGAAAATTTTCTCTACTATTCGAAAGTCATATTAGCTGTACCATGTACTCACGTTTATTGATTTTTGCAAGCAATATCGATTAATAAAGAAATAACGATAATACTTAGAATAATAAAAAAATGTTTCGCTTTTATTTTATTCTAATATTTGTGTTGAATAAATGTGTTGTTTTAAGTACCACAAACTTGTAAAGTACCACCCACCATTTTGTAGTTTGTACACCATCTTCATCTTAACTTTTATCAGAGGTATCTAAAATCGTAACTCCGGGCGCTCTCTTTTTTATGAGGTATGTACATATATGTCCGTCTCACTGGAATCGTATAGTGGAATTAAATCATTAAAATGTCAATAATCATACAGTCAGTCGGGTATTTTAGTTTTTAAACAAATTTTTACTTGTTCATAATTATTGTGATAATTATAAAATGTAATAAATATTTAGAGTTGTTGGCACTGACACTTTTCGTTTACAATCAACAACCGAAATTGAAGCTTTACGTTTAAAGGAAAACAATAACTATTCTTTCCATTGTTTTTTATTATGGGTAATAAGTACGGGTTTCCTTTTGACGATTTTTCTTTTGAGCAATTTCCTTTTTGGGCTATTCTAAAAATGTTGTTCGGTAACCTAATCTAATTATTAGAAAATTACGATTTACAAATAAATATTTCTCTTTTTTGTCTTCACCCTGGCTTTGTTTGGTGTCAGAAAATAAGTAGTCACAACCCCTCTTCTAAGAGTAAAATTTACTTTTGTCGGACTAACTCTGGCTACCCTATGCCGTACAGATTCACATAGCATACACGTTAACCGGACACTGAACAACATCAAACGGACCATAGAGAACACTGTGTAATGTTAGACATCAAGTATCTTATATAATTTCAGTGTAGTTTTAACCCAGGACTAATAGTCTTTGATAGAATCAAGCTAAAAATTATCCTTTTTCTTGTTTCATATCTAAAAAACACAAATAAGCATGTTGTTAGCTTTTGTATTTGTACAATTTCAACAATTTAAGATACTACAATACTTATATTTATTTTTATTAGTTTTCAGGTTAGTGGGCATTTAAATTTAAAAATTATAATAAAAAGTAATCCTTAACTAATTATTTTATTTCTATAATTTCCGTTAATTTCGAACGATTTGTACAATGGACTTTGTGATAATTTTTTTAATCAAGTGGGTTCACATACAAAGACCTACGACGCGACGCGATTCGGGATTACAATCGGGCCTATTAATTCGAGAAAGATTTCAATGACATTTTAAATTAAATGAACCTAGAAATATTTAACAAATTCTAATTCACATATGAAAATATGAAAGCAAATGGTAATTATTGTTCGTACACAACTAATTGCTGCGGAAGTTATGCACAAACTGTAGGCGAAGTTGTGGGAGAACTAGTTTATGTGATGTTTCCCCAGTGTGCCCACTTTGTTTGCAAACTACGTATTCCATGAGAGCGAATATTTATTTACCTGCCGACTGTAAAGGTAAACATGACGATTTTAGACATATACCTAACAAATTCAAATGTTTCTTGTACCGCTGGAAATTGTTACATAGCATTAAAATATTTCAAATTGTTTTATACGATTGGGTCCATACAATACAATTTTAGGCATAAAATTGCTCAACGAATTAAAAATCAAATGATTGCAGTAAGTTAAAAGCACGGTAATAACTGATTCCTGAATAAATATATGCTTGAGATTTTCAAGCAACGTTTCTTGAACGCTATTAAGGGAATTAATTAATTCTGCAGTGGTGCAGGACAGTTAAGGATTCACTGCAGAAATTGCTTTAATTTTCTCTCTACCAACCAGCCAATCATCCTCTTGCTGTAACGGGACTAAATATTCAATGCCTAAATATAATTGTAATAACTAATGTTAATATTACACTTTAGCATCTTTCTTTGAGACTTCATTGGCCGTCCGTTGGCACTACATACATAACGCTCACTCCCGTAACTCAGAAAGGTAGGCAGAGAGAGATAACGGATTTCCATTTCTCGAGTTTCTTTCACATCTCTCGCTTCTTCACCATCTATACATGTACGCATACATATAAACGCATTACTTCAAAGACAGTAGTTATTAGAACGTAATCAATAGAACAATTAGTTAATAAAATAGTTAATTTTGGATTTACCGGTATAATCGCTTTAAAGCTATAACGGTCCTCTGTTTTTGTCGTTGTTTCCGGCCAGTGTTTTTATATCGGCTTGTCGCCTTCGTAGCCGTTGCCGCAAGTAAACGACAGTGTGACAGTGTGACAGTGTGAACCTGAGATAAGAAAACCGATTAATCACTTGAAGGGATAACTCATCCGTAACAATAGATAGAAGTAAGGCTTGCGGAAGCACACCACTTATAAGACCTCTACGTCTTCTTTATTGACAATTTAATAATTTTGTTTAAATATAAAGATTATAAATGATTTCATTATAAGCCAACAATTTTCAATAAGTCAGAGTTATGAGTTATCCCATTTATAAGTAATTTGGTAAGTTTTTAGTTTATTATCTAATTTACAATTATTCGATTTTCAAAAGAATTTTCTTTTTAAAAGTAATACATACCATATTTAATATATGTATGCTATGCATTTGCTTTTGTGAATAGTCTTACTACAAATCAAAACCATAACCGGGTTAAACACATCTGGATGAACCCCAATAAATAAATCTTAATTTACTCAACCACAAGACTTAGTTTGAATAACCACAAAATTAAAATGTTTTTTTTTTATAATAATATGAAAATTGATTGATGACGACGCGATCGCGTATCCATCAATTTGTCTTTGCACAAGTCAAGCGGTATTGAATGCCGAAAGTTAAGATTTTTTTAAATTATATTTTATATATGTCACCGACCGACTGTGAGAGTACGCACTTTAGAATAGGGATACCAAATTCTAAACGGTCGACGCGTTGTCAGTTGAACGAATTATTGACAATTTGCCGTTTCTTCCCTAGGCATTTTATACAGAAGCAACGTAAGGCAGCCATATTTATCTATATGAATGAAAATGAAGAACACACGAATGTCTTTCTACAAACCGAACTTTGAGCGCTGATTGGTCTATTTTTTTTATTCTTTGCCTGTGATCCTTTAGTCAATCGCTAAACGTAAATGAATAAATGTTTCAAATAATGTACGCCAGTCATTTATTTACTAACAGGATATGGGACAGTGAAAAGTAAAGAATAAAAGAATTTTCATCTTTATCAACTGGATATAGACGTCACAAACAATATTACCATTTATCACTATCCACCAAATAGGGCGCACGTTTCGTTTTGGCGAACGACATTTTTAACATATTCAAAATATGCCTACCGTACTTCGCCCAATGACTTAGAACGTGACTGGAAATATAACGTCATATTGTTAAAGAATCGTTCAACTGAAAATGTGCTGACCGTTTAGAATTTGCCTAGCCCAATTATAAAGTGTCTGCTTTGACAATCAGTCTGTGATATATACATTGTATACCATCGGAAGTATTTAGGAAGAGTCATCAATGTGTCTCCTAGACATTCTTGTAACAACGAACCTGCCCATTCGTGCAACAGATATTGTTGATGAGGGCCGGCTCGACCGGTGAAATACCGCGACCTCACAGAAGACAGGCGTGAAGTAAAAGTATTCTCCGATGAGTGAGGTGCAGGAGGCCCAATTACAGTCCTCTTCTTTTCTAATAAGGAAAGGATGAGAAAGGGAAGAGGATTTGACGGGGAATGGGATGTTTCGGTTTTTTTCTATTTATTACTTCCTATTTCTGGTCGGCAACACATCTGCAATTCAGCATGTTGCAGATGCCTATGGCATCAGGTTTGCTCGTGTACCGCCTTCTGCTATAAAAAAAGCAAGTAGCTTTAGGTTTTTTTTTCGGTCGATTAAATCTAGCCGAGGAGGCCGCTTCGTGGCTCTATTTTATATATAGTATTAATAAAATAATTGATATATATTTAGTAGCCCTCTCAGGGACATCGCTTTGATGGTGAAATGCTAGTACGTTGTCGAGTAACTCTAGGGGCACCTATCCATAGGGTCCTAGGCTGTAGCCCAAAAAGCCCAATGGTAGATAGGCTTACAAGATGACCAACGCCAATAATTATATGCGCGATTTAGATGTCATTTTTAAGCATACTTAGTTGGGTCATAAGTTCTGTCACAAACTTTTAATGTAATTAATGATACAATGTTTGTTAATTATTCAGAAATTAAAGATAATCAAATGTAGAATACAATTTTATTTACATTATTCGAAATGCCTCCCCCATTTTGAATACATTAATCACTAATTTACGCGGCCAATCATCGATGGCAGCACGCACCACATTTATATTTATTTCTGCCTCTGCTTTAACCAAAGACGCTCGAAGAGACTCCAAATTCTGATTAGGTTTTAGCGCAGATATTCTCTAGATGTTGCCATATCTTGTAGTCCAGTGGGCTTAAATCTGGACTAGAAGAGGGCCAGTCTTCATGCCTGGTAAAGTTGATTCCATGGGCGGTCAACCAGTTTTGCGTGCTTCATGAGCTGGTGCAGAGTCCTGTTGGAATACCCAATGTCTGTTTTCGAACATTGTTCAAGAAAGAGATTCCACTATGTTGCTAAGGTCGGTATTGTGTTACACCACAGCACTGGTTTTTACATATTATTCACCAAAAAAAATCGCAGTTTAGCCTGAATATGAGATTCCAAGCCAAATCAAGCAGTCCGGCAGTACAGTCCGATTATTTTTTTGAAGTACCTTCTTTTGTGAGTAAAACGAAACTATACAAATATCCAAATAATAGGATATTCGTATCTAAATATAATTTCCAAAACACACGATTTACCAAAAAAAAGTTTTTAAACACAAGCAAAACCGACTTCAAAATAACTATATTCAAAAACAACAAATGCAATCAAAAGTATAAAATAATTTTACATAAGAATCAATTATTAATCATATTTATTTTCGGACCCGGCGTCAGCCAAGAAAATACCAAAATACGAAGATGCCTTTGCTCGGCTGTTCCCTACTCCCTCTCACCGGGAACTCGCTCCTTTTTGAAGTCGGTTAATAAAATCATTAAATGATAATTGAGTGTGTAAATTGGCTGACATATGACGATAATCCTTGAAGAAGACATAATAGACTACTACGAAGGGAGAAAAAAGTTGTTATATTTGCTCTGCTACTTGCGAAGTCAGGGCGCTAGGATATAATAATACAAAGTTTTCGCGCTTTTTAATCTACTAACAACAACAATTATCAGGTCGCAGTGTTTGCCTTTCGCGCTCTGATGAATGCCGTTCTCAATCAATTCATAGTCTAATGGACAGGCAGCCATCTGTAAAAGACGCGATAAAAGTAAAGACGTGAGAATTTACTTTGGAAATAAAATGCGGTATTGATAAAAATATATATTATCAAACTAACGCCGCCTAGATAGTCTGAGATAAAAACCAATTTATAGTACCTGCTATAACATGCATAAAGCAACGTTAGGAACCACAAAAGCATAAAGAGTATAAGTACACGTAAGTACAAGAAGTATAAGTACACTTAAATAATATATTTGATGTCCGTTGCTTTTGAATGTGAAGCACAAATATGGCACAATACTTCACAACGATTCCTTTATAACGAGCAAAACGAAATATAACTGGGATTTATCTGATGTATGTCTGCATAGCCCTCACCATGCAGTACAATGTAGGCACAATATGCAATACAGATGGTAGAACAGACTGGACACCTTTTTTATTGCTGAACGCAAAAATAGAATAGAATGGTAAAAGAGACGCTGGCCAGCATATTTGGCCTGCAGTAAGCATGCACCAAAAATGAATGATTAGTGTTCACCTTTCTTATGGAAAAAGGTGCCAAACGAGCAAGTGGGTCAACTGATAGTAAGTAACCGCTACCCAAAGGCATCCGCAAATGAGCCGCAGATGTGTTGCCTATCTTTAATGGACAGAAGAGGGGATAAACAGGTAAAAGTATATATTCCTTTTCCTTCATTTATCCCCTCCTCGTCTGCTCCTCTTCACCTTCCCATCCTATCCTCATAATGAAAGGATAAGAAAGCGAAGGGACTGAAATTGGGCCTCCGGCACCTCACTCGTCAGACAAATCGCGGAATAGACAGGCAGGTAGAACTCCACGCCTGTCTTCTGTGATTTCGTGGTACAATACCGGTCGCGCTGGCCCATCCGCCCAACAGATGTTGTTGCGGACTCTACCACCTATCATCACAGAAAATTATATAAAATATTTTATTCTTTATACTTTATTCTCTGATAGTTCCAGTCTTTCTTTATTTTGAATTTTGAAGTGGATTTCGAAACCGTCTCCAAAAATAAATATGATTAAGAATTGATTCCTATGTTTCATTGCGTAAAATTATTTTATACTTTTAAGTGCCTTTCTTGTTTTTGAATATGATTGAAATTTGAAGTCGGTTTTGTTTTTGTTTAAAAGTTTTTTTCTCGATTCTTAGTGAATCTAATTTATATGGGAATACATGATAACAACCAACTTTCAATGAAAGAAACAAAAGTACATAGTAATAAACACATCGCTAAGCCCGGCCGTCTACTGCCCGGCTTTTTAAATCACTATAATCTGCATTAAATTCTCTTGATAATTAACATATTTAAATGGATAAGGATTCATACCGAACACGAATAATCGTGTAGTAAGTATCGAGTGCGTTTTAATTAATGTTTCCTAAGAAAAAAATGGTTATTATGAGACAACCATAGAAGATATATGTCATCGCGGACTTTTATTTAGCTTATGTAAAGAGCTACAATTATTTCTTACATCATTTTAATGTAAGTCCTATAGTATAGCCTACGTAAGCCAAGAAAGTAAAATTCAACGTTGTCATATTATGCATTATTAAAAATAACTCAAAAACTACCGGTCGGATCTTGACTAAAAAAAAAGGGACCAATCGACAAGCATTAGCTCTCGAACAAAAAAAGAATAATTGAAATCGGTTACACCAGGAGCGGATTTCTGAGGTAACAAACATAAAAAAACATACACACGAATTGATAACCTCCTCCTTTTTTAAATCGGTTAATTTTTTTTTCGAAATATACATGTATTGCAAACTATTGACTCAGTTATAGAGACTTAGTACATTATTTTCTATCATATCCGAGTCAGTAAGTAATGTTTTAGCGCTCACTCATATGAAATCAATATCTGCGTACAGTAATTAAAAATGATAGAGTATAACGCGTACCACTTGTAAATAAAAACATTGGACAAATAAATGCATTTATAGTGAAGGCCATTTTAAGACTAAATTTTCTGGTTTGCTTTAAATTAGACCTAGATAAAAGCAATTACTCTAAAGAAAACGCTCACGACGAAACTTGTTTAACCGTATAGTACCTTTAACTATGGAGTTTCTGCATTGTTTAACTGCATAGAGTTTACACATGGCTATAAATGTTAACCTTTTCCGTTCTACCGATTTTATCCTTGAGTTTCCTTCTTTGTAATACATGAGATTACGTGTAATTGCAAAATAGCAACTTTTATTATTAAATACCTGGCCCCGCGGTTTCACCCGCCCTGCATTTTACATAAACGAAATTATATTACCTATACTTAATACTACCGTAATCTCCCTGCGCTTTTACCGCGTATGTTGGGTCGGCACAGTATGTAGCGTAGCCCAGTTTAACAATCACATATGAATGTTTAAACTGTGACCGTAGTCCATACTATATAGGTTCTGGCTAGTTTTTACGGCCTGCCATACGCCCACCCTCCTCGGGAATAATAAGCTACTAACCTAACCTATCAAAACATTTTACATAAGAATAAATACGTTATTTCTAAAATCGTCTATATACGTGTAAATACTGCGAGCGTCGTGCGTCTCCGAAATACGTGCGTGTGCTATGAAAATCTCAACGCACAGTGTGTCAAGCTGATGCTTGCCAAATCTCCGTAACTGTCCTGTTTTAAGCTTTATATAAACTTTCAATCATCACCATTTTAAAGATGTATCATAATATAACTAATAACATTTATAACTAAAAGTTCAACCTACTCAACTGAGCAGCTATTTTATAGCATTTTTATCGAACAAATGGTTGACATGGTTCTTTAAATTGATATAACTTTTTTTATTTATAAACCGATTGAGATAAAACAAACACTAAATATTAAGTGAAGCTTACCACAATACACTAGCGAAAACTGTTTGCCCCTTTGTATCTTACTGTATCAGTAACGTCAGAAAAAGTACGGGTGCCCCTTTGTATCTTACTGTATCAGTAACGTCGGTAAAAGTACGGGTGCCCCTTTGTATATTACTGTATCAGTAACGTCAGTAAAAGTACGGGTACCCTATTGTATCTTACTGTATCAGTAACGTAGTAAAAGTACGGGTGCCCCTTTG
>JWHW01057624.1:439994-455669 GCA_000931545.1 Papilio glaucus
TCCGGGCTAATTGTATTAAGCGACACTCTGGGCGATATAGACTTTTATACATATTTGGAATCAGCGAATTTTTCTGCGTCGTTTGAGCTGGGTTGACTGGTGACGATCGGATCACTTTTTTGTCGCTTAATACAACCGCAATTTTGGGCTCATTTTTACATTGCAATGTATGAAGTAACACAAAATATTGACAAATTTAGGAACTGTGTACTTAAGCTCACTACCAAATACCAGACAGTCGTTTGAACTATTTTTCCTGGAGCAAAAATTTACAGGCAATGCACGTTAAAGCTTTTAGCCTGACCTTATAAATATATAAAAATGTCGCTTCATGCAATTAGCCTCTACGTTAAATTCTTATCCAGTGTCGCTTAATGCAATTAGCTTTACCTTATAAATATACAAGAATGTCGTTTAAAACATTTAGTCTCTTGGTCAAATTCATACCCAGTGTCGGTCCATACATTTAGCTTTACAACTGCCAATTTCTGCAAACTTCATTATTCAAGTAGGATTGAAAACAATTTATTTTAAAAAATACCAGTCGCATAAACTAATTAGCCATTTAAATCAATTAGCTAAGGTTTGAAATATGACCAACTCTTTGATTAAAGTATTTAACTTAGAGCCATTATTTGCATGCCTAGGCGGTTAAGTCATTTAGCTTGGAACAATAAATAATTATCATAGGCGGTTAAGTCATTTAGCCTGGAATAAGAAACAATAATCATAGGCGGTTAAGTCATTTAGCCTGGAACAAAAAAAAAGTAAAATATTGGTCACTTTGTATTAAGCGACATTTATCTTCGTAAAAAATAGGAATATTAGAAAAAATATATATTCAGATTATGGGGAATATGTTATAAAAACAGTAATATCCTTCTTTTTACAAAAATAATGCGATTTGCTAATGTTATAATTTTTTTCTAAAAATTGAAACTTTAAACTGCTCTGGTGTAGTTTCAAAAATGTCGCTTAATACAATTAGCCCGGAACCCGTCGATATTTAATTAAATATTTGATGTCATTTTTTTTATAAAACAAAGAAGTTTTGCGAAAAATGCATTTAAATTTACAATGGCCGATATAGTTATCCTCTTGAACCTTCGTCGCATTATTGCGATGACTATAAATGTACGTAAAATTCCAAGTCTAAATATACAAGCAAATGTTCTAAGAAAGTTGTGAAGTGTCAGTCAGTAGCACTTCAGTGCGTCTATTATGAGCAATCGATGTGGGAGGCGGGTACACACTTCTATAAACTTTTCTTATTAAACGGTTTTATTTAGCTTGCTTTTCCTTAGTCTAAATGACTAAAGAACTATTACATATTATATTTATGTACTACCTAATATTTTCGCTTGTCATAATACTATTCAAAAAAGTGTTTAATGTTAGTAGTAATCCAGCCCAGTGGTTCAAATTCATTTAGTTTCTTTTACTTTTTATGAACGTAAAATTCGAATGTTTCATTTGCTGTATTTGTAACACATTATATAAATTGTAGGTTTATCCTCTTTTGCTCCAAAAAATATTTTAATTCAAATTCTTCGTGAGCACAATATTCTCGAAAATATCTGAAATTTTCGCTTCGCCTTTTAATATATAGATATTAGCAGTGGCCCTCAACTTGGCATACGTTTTAACCCCCTCAATTTTGTACCCCTGACAATGTGCGCAAAAAATCATTTGTAATATTAGTTAAGTAGGATGGTGAGCGAGAAAGGAATGGACTACTGGAATGACGTTTGATAGCAAGGAGTGTAAGAAGGAAACGTGTTTTGCCGACCCCACTTCAAGTGAGAACGAGGCAGGTGAATGCTCATGAATGAGAGATAGGGCTTTGTTGTACCTTGTCGATCTTGAATGGGTTGCCGAACATGTGCTGGCGCACGGGTTGCGATTCAATCTCTCGCAGCTGCGGCGTCATACGCTTGAGGTACTCCTGGTAGTTGCCCATCTGCGCCACCGGCATCGAATGCGCGCTATCCTCGTCCACCAGGCGCGTGTGCGCCAGCGCCGGTTGCAAGAAGTTCGCTCGCATGCGCACCACCTGCAATTGTACAACACATACATTAATAAGCACTCGCGGATATTACGGATTTCCATTTAGCACGATCCTAGCACGCCTCTCTCGCTTTTTCGATACAATCGAGCGATCATACTCGGCATACATACTCGTCGCTTACGGGGCTCTTTACAATGCTGTTCTTTAATATCTTAAAATTTGTTTAAAATAAATCCAGAAACATGTCCAAAATATTTATTTACAGAAAATAAGCAGTCACAGATTTTAAAATAGCAGGAAATAGTCAACAATAACTATTATTAAATTAATGAAAATAAGTAAATTCCTCCATTTTGAAGCGCGCCGTAAGCCATTTTCACTAGGTCAAGTATACATGACAAATATTTCTTCCCACTAGGTTTAATTCAAATGTTAAATACAGAAGACCTTACCTGATCTAACAGATCCCGGCGTTGTATATCGAAGGGGTTCCTGTAGGTGTGCGCCTGTGCCTTGTGCCTGCCGCGGGACAGGCCCACCACGAACCCGCCGAACTCGTTCAGCTGGTCGCGCAGCGCACTGAACTTGTCCTGCAAGCTAGGGTGCGATGTCAGATCCTTCTTGAGTGGTGATCTAGGCATTACGCGAACGCTTTCCGTCGCCTGAAACGTTAGTTAATAATTAATAAAAAATTCTTCATATTTAGTATTATAAGAACAACTTATATAATGTGATAAAAAATTTCTGTTCACTACCCCTGACACGCTTTGTGTGTAAAAGATGAGTAAGGGTTTCAATTCAGATATGACGTCTGATAATAGGAATATAGAATAAAAGTCCCCACATAAATGAGAAAGGGGTCAGGTTTTGGGACTTTATTATTCCTAGCAAGTGTCTACTAAGGACTTGAAATTTTACTAAGGAATTAAAAACTTATACAAATCTAAAATGTAATAACAAAATAAATGACAATTTAAAATACCTTTTGATTATTCCCATTGGAAGCTTTGTTGATGACATCAGCGCAGAGTTTTTCAAACTCCATTTTAGCTTGATTTTTCATTCTCTTCAAATAATTCAACACAGAAAAACTGAGGGAATTATCTTGCGTGTCTGGTATGAGGCTCTGTACCAAAGGCGCTGATGCGCCCATTTTTGTTAATGCCCTTCGAAGTGGCTGAAAATGGTAAGTGTTTATTATAGAAGAATCCTATTCCCACTATGAATTATATTTAAAAATATATATATAAGGTACCCAAAAAAAATCATATTTTATGGATTCTGAAACATGTAAAATATAATAAAATATGGAAAAAGGTGGCAAGTGGGTCACCTGATGCAAGTGACCGCTACCCAAAGGCATCCTTCCACAAAACGTAAATGGGTCGCAGATGCATTGCCTACATTTAATGGACAGAGCAGGGGAACAGGTAAAAGAATATATTTCTTTTCTCCATTTATCCCCTCACTGTCCGATCTTGTTCACCTTCCCATTCTATCCTTATAAGGAACGGATGGGAAAGGGAAGAGTACTGAACTTTGGCCTATGACACCTCACTTTTTAAACAAAACGTAAAATACTTCTATTTCAAGCCAATCTTCTGTGAGGTCGTGGTATTTCACCGGTCAATCCGGTCCATTCGTGTACCAGGTGTTGTTTTTGCGAGGTCTACCCCTGTAGAGTAATTTCGACAATCATATTATAAGGTGAGATTAACGTTTGATATTGAAAAATTAATAACTTACAGCAACATAGTATGACGGCATTCTGTCCAAATACTGTTGAAATGCCAACTTCCATTCGGGCGTTGGTTTGCATCTATGCACCTTGAATAAATCGTCGAGCAGAGGCAGCAGAACGGGGTAGTTGTACGGTAGGACAAACAAGTTGACGCACGTCAGATTCGTAGACGCCTTGAGGTAACCAAACGGATGATTTACTTCGGTGTTCTTGCAGCCACTGTTTGCAACGAAAACCTGTAACACAAACATAAATTATCATTAAAATATTATTACCCTTACAAGCCGTAATACCATAATACCTAATGGGTTGTCCTCGCGTTCCCAAAATGCACATTTACAATATCTTGTTTGATGCTAGAAAAAAAATATGTTTTTATTTACAGCAAGACAAGAGGACGAGTTTGAGACGCAACACAAACACAGACTACTCCCGGTGCGATCTGCGTGCCCTACTCAAGTTACGCTTCATGAGTGAAGAGCGACATATACAACGAAGTATACACCACGCTACCAAACATCTCTAAAATTGGAATAAAACCAATTTTACGGATTTTATTTCGTTTCATGTCAGTTCTTGTTCCCAACGATTCAAGTACTTCATTCATGTTTACCTCTAAAATTTTTCACTCAAAGGTAAGATTTGAAATTGTTATACCTGCAGTAAATATTTTCTTATTGGATATAGATATAGTTCATCGATGCAATCATGATCAATTACAATCAAGTACAGTGTTGTACCATTATGTGCGTTTGCCATTACACACAAAATAATCTATAAAAAAATCTGTACACACCTGCCAACAAATAGTCGGTTGTTTTCTCGCAAGTATAAACTGTGTGAGCGGGCTCGGTTCCAGTTCATATTTGTCGAAGGGCAAGTTGTCAATGACCATGGGCTCCTGGCTCGAGCAAGTGAACTTGACGACGGGATGCGCTGAGCGCGGCGGCTGTAAAGGATCACAAAACGTATCAGATATACACCAGCCAGTGAAATAAAACATAATGTTCATTGTCCCATATTGTGAAACTTATATAAGTTTTTAATTTGCTAATAAACATTTAATAAATATCTAATATTGTACTCCAAGCTTTAATTAAGTAATCTTTACATTTTAATATTACTTTTCCCTTATTTGTTTTGGTGTGCAATAAAAAAACATTATAATTACCTATATTGAAAAGATCATTTTAGACTCAATTTAATTCGTGTCATAACTTACTTTTACAATTTCTTTGAAATGATTTTTTAAGAACTTAACTAGAATGGAATTTTGCAGAATGGTATAAAACGAAACTGTTACTAGTTAATACTGATATACGGAATCAAATGTGGTACTTGCACAATACAAGCTTTGTAATTTACAAGGTAAATTAATACCCCTCTATGTTGCGGACGTAAGAACATATTTATTCATAATAACTTAAACCTAGATATTTAAGTTAAAACGCGTTTTGGACCATGTTTTAATTTCATTAAAAAGTTCTGATTATTTAAAAGCATTATAATTTTAGATTACTCTTTTATATTATATTTGGCAACCTTGACTCTAAATCATATAGTTATGCGGAAGCAAAAATAACATCACCCAAATTACAATTCAAATCAACATTTTGTTGAAAACATGCCTTGTTACCAAGTATGTCAGTACAGTACATTAATATTTAGGGTGTTGCTACAGTAAAAACTTAAAATACATACGAGTGTGGGAGCATTGGGATCTGGTCGAAACGATTCGGGGATAGGCCAAAAGCCGACAGCAAATCCCTTCTGCGACACGGTACGGGGCACGTAGATGAGCCGGCGACACGAGTGCCAGGCCTGCGGCGTGCCAGAGCTCTGATTTGACGTGATGGTAGACTGGTAAGGGCCGCCATTCCATCTCTACAACACAAATCATTGTTAATTTACACGTAACGTATATTTAAGTATAATAATTAGCATTTGTGAATAACAGAGCAAACGCGCAGTACGTTACTTCATGTTAAGATATCACCGCCGCCCAAAACCTTTCACAACAGCAGTAAAGGTGCCAGCCTTTTCTTGAAGGACCGTAAATCGTATTGGCTAAGAAAAACAACATGAAAAAGAAATGGTAAGATCCACCAGACAGTTGTGCGAGGTTGGAAGTTGCACAAGAAACTTAAATACATAAAACGTTTAAAGATTTGTTTAAAAATTGTTCCAAACAGTTCTTTGGAACAAATTTTACAACAAATTTTAATTAGCTAAGTTATAAAAATTAACTTTCAACCTACACAACTATATTTCTACCTACCCCATTTCGTTCCGCTTCACTTTCAATGTCTTTATCTGCTTCATGAGTAAGATCGTCAGTTTGTTCTGTACCATCTCTGTTGTTGGTGCCATCAATGGGCGGCGGGTCGGGGCCAATCTTCTCGAAGTTAATAACCACACCACTCTGTACCTTCTGCACCAAACTGTCGATGCATTGCATAAGCATGCGGTGGGAGGTGATGCAGTATGACCGTCCTAGAAATAAACAACACAAACACAAATTAATTCTAACTACGTTTAAGGAAGATTTTAACTAAATTAAAATTTAATCATAAACATGCTAACGTTTATTAAATTAATGAGCCTTAATCTTACCCCCTTCTCTTTCCTACTCATCTATACATATAATAAAATTGTAACTGATCAGTGTCTGTACATGGAAGATATTTGAAAAAAAATATTATTGGGGGCCTTCATAAACACAACAAAACCCAAAACAATGATTACTAGAATTTTTGTCTGTGCGTTTGTTACCGTCACTAATCTATTGTGATAAGCTTCACTTAATATTTAGTGTTTGTTTTACCTCAATCGGCTTATAAATAAAAAAAGTTAAATCAATTTAACTGTGCCACGGCCATATTGTGTCATACACGGGAAAAGGGCAGGGCAGATGATGAGGTTACGGTAGTATTAAGTAGATAAATCATTTCGTTTAAGTAAAATAGCAGGGCGGGTAAAACCGCGGGGCACAGCTAGTTTCTAATAAGAGGATGAGAAGGGAAAGTGGATTTGACGGAGAAGGGGATGTCTGCGCCCGACCTACAGCATAATAACAGGTGCGGGGAGCGCGGGGAACGAATAAACGAGACCGGCAGCCGAACCTGCACGAAAAAGACTCTCAACTCTCGAACGACGCCCACCTTACATTAAATTCAAACATCGTTAAAATATATTAAACAATTGTTGAAGCTTTAATTAAATAATTATAATGAAAAGTTTATTTTTATAACAGGATAAATAGGAAAAGGAAATGTTTTTTTTTCTGTTTATCTTCTCCTCTGTCCATTAGAGGTAGGCAACGCATTTGCGATTTATTAGCTTGTTGGGGTCACTCGATATCAGGTGAATCACTTGCTCGTTTGCCACCTTCTTCTTTAAAAAAGCCGTTTCAATAGGTCACACTGGTACAGGCTACCCTCCCTTTGGGTATGTCAATATGTGATAGGAAAAGTGCAATATGGTTAATAAAAATTGAATCTATACGAGTATAAAGGAAATACTATTATTATTATATAAAGGAAATATAATTAAAGGAGTGGGTAGCGTGCTACCCACTTTTTAGATCGCATACGGAAGTAAGCTCTAGTTATACTTACTATCATGTACGACAATGATTTTTGTGTATAAATCAACCTATTTGTTTATACACAAAAAAAACTGATATGAATGAGTTGACTAAATCAGGTAAAAACTATGGGTATATATATGATCGCATTCCAATTTACATATTATTTATTAACTTCATGAACCATAGTCCATTGTTTGTATATGTGTCCAAATTACTAGTACATGTTATGGTTCGGGGATTAATATTTTAAACAAAATATTTTAGTATATAGCTCCAGTTAAACAATTCCAGCGTCCTTATTACTATCTTTTTATTTTTACAAGAAAAGGGGGCAAACAAGCATCGGCTCGCCGCAACATGAGAAGAACTACAGATGCGCTGCTGGCTTTTCAGGAAGGAGTATGCTCTTTACTTGACAGACCATATCGGAAGTGAATTTGAAATATTGCTGGAAACAGAAAGGTAGTACGAGGCAGAAAGTTAAACGAAAACCACGTTGTAGTGAAATGCCAACCATCAAGGTGGTGAGGATGGAATTTGGAGCTATCCGACAAACTATGGTTTGATTCCTTAGTAGCCCTGTCATTTTTAGATGGCAGCTATCTTACAACTTTTATAAATATAAAATTATCCAACACCTTTAGAATATTTCTGGACAATCTCCTATCCATGGAACATTAATGTTGAACCATGTATTGTGTTATTTTTGGCATTATTACTCAAGTAAATTTCTGGTTATGTTGTGATTATTGTGGACCAGATTGATGAAAACATTTACTCCTCATCTTTTCAGAAGGTTAAATAATATAAAGTTTCTAAAATGTTACACATTCGAGGAACCAAAGCTATCAACAGATAGTGTAAAGCAAAAAAAAATTATTTCCATTAATACAAGGTAAAAAAATATCAAATACATGACAACTATATATAGGTAGTTAATTTTTCTTGTGTCATATAACATTAAAAAAAAACTTTTTTTTCTAATGTTATATGGTCTTTGTGGCCAATAAATTATAAATAGTACTGGCATCACTATCAAGTCATCCTTATTGTTATCATTGTATCAAGTGTCATTTCTTCACAAATCCAGGTATTTAAATTCACTATTTTGTGTTTTTATTGAAGTGTATCCCTGTCTTAAGTATGGCCAAATAGGATTTATGAAAATCAAATATTAACATTTACCATTTCAATGTAGAATAAAAATTTATTTAATTGAAGTTTTAGAGGAACACAGCATTGTGTACTTTTGTAGGTTTATATCATAAACAATGGTGTAATCACTGCCTCTTACACAACTGTACTCCCCCTAAAGTAAGTTGGTTATGGCATCCTTTTTCATTTCACAAAGCAAATTAAATATAAATAAGAGATCTAGTAAGATAATCACTAGCACTATCACACTTAAAATTACAGAACTTCTAACTAAAGGAACAATTAAAAATAAACTAAAATTTGTAAAATTAATTTGTTTGTAAAATAATAAAGATAAAATCTCACCTCCAGTGACTTCACACATAGCATCAATAGGCGATGAGTCAGAAGGCACCAAGCCAGTGTCTCTCTCCACTGCTGGTGTTCCAGACAGCCTTAACACTAAGGAGAACAGTCGTTGGTCCCATCGGAATGGTTCTCGGGTCAGTTCTGATCCAGGAATAGGGCAATTCATCGGTAGATTAAACTGAAAATACAATAAGTTTTAATTACAGCTCAAACCAATTGTTGATAGCTATCATTATCCACTTTTTTTCATGGACACAAATGTGACAGATGATCTTATTGCCCTAGAATGGCCACAATCAAATAAAATATCAGCAAATGATTTTTGTTACACAAAAATCGAAAGGTGATTCCAAGTTTAAGTATCCACTACAACACTTTAAACTTGCAATAAAAATGATTGAAAATTTATAAACACAAAAAAAGGCTTTGCATATACATACATATGAAGCCAAGAAGATAAATGATAGTGAAGCTAAATTCTGAAATAATTTATCACATATCAGTTTTTCCCAATTGGAAAACTATATTTTGTTAAGAATATTCCAAGTTATGTGTAGGCAAAACATGATCAAGTGAAATAAAAACAAGATAAAACTAGGGACAGTGAGCCCACAAAATTTGTTGCTTGCCTCAAACCACAAGATAAGATATGACAAATATGTTAATGTTGAAATAGGAGGCCAACTAACATAAAAATATATTGAGTGACTATAGTGGCATCGTTAAAAAAAAAACAATATAGCCATAGTGCATAAAAATAAATTGAAATGTTAATTCACTTCCTAATTTTACTTAAAATTTTTTTATAATAAACATTGTGTGGCATATGCATTTTATTGAAGGCCTAATCACTTTGGCCTCCTTTTTAAAGTTTGAAAACAACTTAATTGTTGAATCCATTCTAATTGGAAATTAAAATCAAATAATTTTAATAGTACTTACTTCCTCCTGAATACCAGCATTACTAGAAAGTTTTCCTCCATCAGTAATAACAACTATTACGGAAGGCTCAAGGTAAAATGGACATCTACCTTGACCATATGTGTCAATACCAGTTTGCATACGGTTTATGTTTAGGACATCAAATGCATGTTTCAATGCAGCACCCATGGTAGTCAAGCCAAGACATTGTAAATTCTTTAATTCATTAATAAAGGTTGCTAAATTCTCCTTCCAACCTGCCTGTAATTATAATTTCATATCATTTTAAAAGTTTGTCTTGATTCAATGTTGTTCAATTTACAACTTCGTAAAGCAAAACTTTCTTATACTTATATTTGCTTATTAACAATCACGACTAATAAACATATGTATCGTAACACGGATATCTAGAATTTCATATTTCCCCCCAATTCGCCATTTCGTTGTGATTCGCCTCGACCAATAGGAGTGCGACGAGAACGCAGTCGCGAGCGCTATCGCGAACGCAGCAACGGCGGAGGATCGTCCTGTTTACGTCGTGCTGTATATTTCAGTAAATTTCGTACAAAGTATGTAAATGTTCTGGATTGCAGATATCAGTGCCCGATGTATGGACTCTACTAAACCGGAGTTTATTTATCGATGCTTTTTGCACAAGAAAATCTACCGAAAACGTGTTTACTTTGATATACTAACCTTGATGTTCGCGGGTGGCTCTTCGAAAGTTAGAAGCATATACCTATCGCCTCTGCTTTCGGGAGATCGTTGACGTACCTAAGAAACGAAATTATTAACTTCAATACACTAACACGCGATAAACAAATCGATCACAAAAATGAAACGGTTGAAGAGTCGATGACACTGCACGTACCTTTACGAACGTTTCCACAGCGCCCTTGGCTACATCGAGCAACGTTGGGCGTCCGCCCAAATAAGCTCTTTGGTTCATAGAAGCTGATGTATCTATTAAAAAGACTATTATAGTCATCGTGAAAAATTTCCTAAATATCTAAATACATTAAAATATGCGCACGCTATTATGAACTAAGAACAAAAATGGCCGCTACATTGTACGCAGACTCGCTGAGAGGCGACCGTCCGACAGCCGCTTCGACGAGCAGCTGAACAAGCTACGCCACGAAGACTCCAAAAGTACCACGTGACCTAATCATACGTTCGGCCATTCTCGGCCTCCAATAGAAAAACGTTCGGCAAAGATCGTGGGCTACCTGCAATGTTGCCACTGGCGATAAGAATATCTGCCTATAAATTAAATGTTCAGTTTAACAATATTATTTTTGTATGAATTTGTTACTTAATTAAATTTCATTATATCTCCATTCAAAATCTTTTATTTTTTTTGTGTATCTGTTTTAAATATATGTAACATACTTACTTAGGATTTGAAATTTTATTAAATTTTTCTTAACCTATTATAAATAAAATTTATTTTATGCTATTTCTCATAGTTGTATGTTACGCTTAAAAACTAGAAATATTAAGTTCCTTTTATTTCTTTGTATTTATTATAAACTTTGATAGTCTTACGAATAACGGAAATCTCAAAAAATGTTATTTACTGTTTCAAGACTGTAAGTGTTGTCTATCTGAATTCATACCATTTCAACACGTTAAAAAAAGAATTAAAGTTAGACAAAATTTGTGTAAAATTGGGAGCTTTGTGCATTTGGGCAACACTGCTTTGTAAGTATGTGTAATAAATGCGTAATGAAACGAGTGATTCAATTTATAATAGACTTCTTTGGTCCGCTGAATTTTTCTCGTAAATTAACTAAATAATTTTATAGTCATAATGTAAAAATGTAGTCTAGAACTTCGGACATATTCGGTTATTTGTTTTTAAAATAATTATGACATTCCAGAAGAAGGCGGTATTTTCAAACTTTTTCAAGCATCCTTGTAGAACATATAAGATAAAGGAAAAAATGGATGGATTGTGCCATTTTTTTTATTACGCAATAAAAATTTAATCTTATTGTTAAAATGTGAAACTGGTTGACGGAGTACTCTTAATTTTTAATTATTTCATTAGGACGAAAAACGAATTTCATTTGGAAAATCTGTGTATGGGAACATTTGTGCTATTTACAGTATATAAAAATATTACGCAACATGTTCGATTTTTCTTCTATTTTCTATTATAGTTCTTTCTTTATTCGTCTAATTGTTTTTATAAATATTATAAAGTAAGATTGGCGACCTTATAGAATATCGAACTATTTATAACAGTTATACCAATATGTTTCTGGTTGTCATTTCTTATTAATAATAAAATACCCGCTCACACCCTAACTCGTAACGTAGTGGTAGGCAGTTATGGCATTATGGATTTCCATTTGACGCGATCCTGGCACACCTCTCTCGCTTCTTCTACATCCATACATCTACTCATACATTCTTATTTATAATTTTAAAAAATCGTGTCTTTTTTAGTTCAATAACTATAGGAATCGTTCTTTTTATCTATTCCGTTAATTTACAGAAAGTGAGTTTATGTGTATGACCGGTGACCAATAAACATATTCAAAAATATTTAAAAAAAAACGTAACCAAGTTACCAGTGACATACCTACGAACTAAAATAACAACGTACATTACTTTCCATATAATTACCATATTAAAAAGTTAACTGTGACCGATGTATATGGAAGAAGCGAGAGAGATGTGTCCTGCCACACCTCTCGCTTCTGCCGAGAGCATAGGGAAATAACGTAATTTTTGTTTACCTCTCCGGGCGTGATAACTTTTAATCGTTATTATTAGCATAGGTTCCACCTTAAAAATCCTTAACTGTTATTTCAATCCGGTATGTATTTTTTAAAAACAATATCATTATAATTGTCAAGGTGATATGTGGTGACCTTTAAGACATTTACAAAATACTTATGCTTGTTAGTAACTACGAGCCGCACACGTCTGTCGCGATAGCGACGACAGATGGGGAGGAAAGTCTTAGATGAAGGCCTTGTAAGGTACGTGGGAGTGCCCTCCCTTCAGATGGATAATGAACTTCGCTAGGATAGCTGATATATACAAATTTATAGTAATATTTAAAGATAATAATTTCCAAGTTATTTTGTTGTTTTGATTATTTAATACAAGCTGCTTATGCTCGGCGGTCCCCTGGATGAATTTCAACATTGCACAGATAACTTTTGGTCTGATGTAGGTTTCTATATCATGGGGTAAAAATGGGTATAAAATTTTTAAAAAAGGTTCGGTAGTTTCAAAGCTCAGAAAAAAATCTTTCTTTGGTACTCTAGAGTATATTTTTATTAACAGATATTTATATAATTAAATTACGATGCTTGTTAGATTTTGTGTTAAATTTAGCGTAATATATATCGGATTCGAAATAAATATTAGTTTGTTGTACTCATGGTATATAGTAAGTTTTCCTCGTTTATTACTTAAGCATTTCAGCTCTTTGGAATTGAATTATGTTATGTACAGATCTTTCAAATTAACGTGTACCGATATTCACAGCGCACGTTGACCGCAGTGGGTCTTGTGTACGCAGGGAACGCCCATCACCTTGAACCTTCTATTAGTTGTTTTTTGAGACATCACTGGAAAAACGCGAGTGATTCTGCTAAATTGGAATATGGAAGCATGACTTGAAAAATCGTTACTTTATAATTTCACTAGTGATATGTTAAACTGTAGTAAAATTGTGAACTGAAAGAACTATTTATAATTTAATTTTTTTCTCATCGATCGTAGAAGAAAGATACCGCTACTAATAAGTTGTAAATTGCATGCATTGCCTACCTTTAATATATAGAGAAGGGATAAACAGAAAAAAGTATAATACATTGCAAACGACTTGACTAGACCTTATATATGTATCAAAAATGCGCTAATTGAAAAGCCATTTAGACGTACTCAGTATCCCTCTTAATAATCCTTATTAAAGTAAATACTTTAGTTACCTTAAGGATTTCATGCGCATTATGATAATCCTTTACACCCAATAATTTATATGATTATCTAAGGAGTTATCGCAAAAAACCTGAATGCGCGTAAAATAAAATCAAGCGCGGATCTCACACTGATGTCGGGACAGTTTGCTCAATCCGCGCCGCGTCCCACCCACTGTGCTCAAACCCAATGTGCTTTCAATAAAGGGATGGAGCCGGGTATAACTCATGCAGCAATTAATACAAAATTAATATGCAGCTAATAAGGTAACACAACATAAATTAATTCTAATGCGGAACGTAGTTTGCCTAGTCAGCTAGTAATATGTAAAAAGAAACAAAATAGCTTTGTTACGTTCAGTTCACAGTTTACCTTTAGTTTATTGAAATTAAACTTCTATATAGACGGGGGGTATTAGTATTTGTCGAGACAGTTGGAATTCACCTCGTGGCAGTTTTTTTATGGTTTTTCGTAGCTCCGTTCTTGATTTACCGATTTTGATGATTTTTTTTATTCAATAGGTAGTGTAGTGCTTGTCACCGTTTTAATAAAATCAAAAACTGACAAGTCGTTTTTTGAAGTTATTCTTAATAATGCGTACCAAAAAGTCGGTTAAAAATAGGACAATTTTGCTTTCTTGGCTTACGTAGGCAAAACCACAGGACTTACATTAAAATGACGCATGATGGAATTGTAGCTTTTTAAATATGCTAAATAAAAATTATTGGTGACATGTATCTATCGTCTAAGGTGGTGTCACAATAACATTTTTTTGTTAAGAAACATTAATTAAAACATATACGCCACTTACTACACTATTATTAGTGTACGGTATGAATCATTATCCATCTAAATGTGTTAACTATCAAGAGAATTTAATGTAGATTATAAGTGCCTTTGAACTATCATTCAGCCCAATAGTTTAGAATATATCAAAATATTAAAAATGGCATTATAAATGATGTATGGTTCGTCAAAGATTTGATTAAACTTTTAGCAAGCAATTTGTGTTTTGTACATTAACTTCATAGTATAGGATGGACCAGAACATTGTAAAACAGGTTTCTACTCGTAACAAAAGGCGTTAAAGGTGAACCAACCCATGACAAGTTGTTTGTTAAGAAATAATTAGTATTAAACAATTCTGTTTACATTTAATCTTTTTTTGCAAAGCAAAGAGACTTCTTTGCTGAGAGACGTTTACTTGAAGTAAGCAGACGCCTGTCTAATCATTACGGTAGCTACTGTCGTTTTCTACTAGTCACTTGGTCTCGTAAATTGTTCTGTTTCCATTGCCCAGTGACTTCGCCACTCTACAGCCCTTTCAAACTGGGACGCAGCAATGGATTTACGTATAACTGCATGTCGCAGAAATAAACGCCGCGGTGGCATTTGCCTACACGACATCCCTACAAGTGATATAACCACTTAATTTATTACATTTGTGTAGCTCGTATTTTTAATGAGTAAACTAGAAAATTAACAGAAATATAATTTTATAAAGGGATAATAAATAACACAAATAAATTAAAATTATTATTTATGTAGCGATCGTCAATATGCTCTAAAAATTAAATTTTCTGAAACAGTGTAATTGGGTTGATCTGATAACGATACTTTTTACGAAAAGTTTTATAGTCATTTTGTATATCGCTATATACATTTAATAAAAATGTAACTGATTGCTGTCTGTCTGTCTGTACATGGAAGATATTACTATTATTGGGGGTCTTCATAAACGCAATAAAAACCATAATAATGATTATTAGAAATTTTGTCTGTTTATCTGTTTGTCTGTATGTCTGTTTGTCCGTGCGTTTGTTACCGCTAATCTCAGAAACGGATTAACCGATCTGGGTGCGGTATTGTGGTAAGCTTCACTTAACATTTAGTGTTTGTTTTATCTCAATCGGTTTATAAATAAAAAAATATATATCAATTTAACTATGCTACGGCCATATTGTGTCGAGG